>JAKCPI010001661.1:0-14555 GCA_023213315.1 Euborellia annulipes | reverse complement strand
ATTTATTTATTGAAAATACATAGTATCGATGGCTAACTAATTCTATAATTCACAATTGTCCGTCAGTCTGTCTCTGGACCCCCGCCAGCTGGCTCGTGCCCGCCTGCGGCAGACCATCGCCTTTTTTCCTCATTCACACACACATACACACAGTCTATTCGGCAACTCAGGCCATATTAGACTTTTTACGATACCAGTTATTAATTAATATACATATTGGGGGTTCAGGCATTCTTATTTAATTCATGTGGTACGCCGTTTCTTTTTTTTTTTTTTTTTAAAACATTCACACTTTTTTCTCATTCACACTCACATTCACACAGTCTTTTCGACAACTCTGGCCATTTAAGACTTTAGACGATAACCGTTGTAATTTATATATGTATTTGGGGTTCAGGCATTTCTATTTAAGCCATCTGGTATCCAAATGGCTTAAATAAAATCTTCGGACTGCCTGGGTCCGAACCCGCGACGTTTGGTATAGGAGGTAGGCGCGCTACATACTACGCCAAACTCAGGGGCTACGCCGTTTCTTAATTATGAAAAAAATTATCATTAATATATACCAATTCAGTGCCTGCTTGAAGATTTGTTTACATTCATTGAATACACAAATGCAATGAATACATAAATATTTTTCTATACATTTCCTATGGTAGAATTCGTAACTTTAGGAATTAATAACTCAAAAAGTTATTGGAATTTCGGGATGAAAATAATTTTCCTGTAAACCCTAGAAGGTTATCTTTAAGCATATAAAATTTTATTTCAAAATTCCACCGGGAAGTTAATCATATGGAGCGGAACAGACAGAAGGACGGACTGGCGTTAGCGAATTATATAGATTTTTTTTTTTAACCCTTTTCGGCTACTGAGGTCATTTAGGGGTATGACTTTATTATATATATTTTTAAATTACAAAGCATCGATGGCAACCGGGGGACGTTCCACACTCGGGTCACCAATCCCGAGTTTTCGCCGCGCTTGGCATTGCTTAACTGCAACGATTGTGGTGACTGTTGCTCTTCTCCGTTGCCAGGCCTCCCGGTATATATATAAATATTTTTTTAAATTAGACTAATTGCAAGCCATTGGTCAATCGCGGAAGCAAAATATTTGACTATCCTTTTTTTTTTTATTTTAAATCTAAATACTTAAATAAATGAGTTTGTATCTAATGAATTTTTAAAACATGGCCATTTTTAATTCATTTCCCTCCCGATAAAATATCATCAAGTTTTAGAAGAGTCTAAATTTAATTTAAGTCCAACAACTTTTCTTTTTCTCCTCCCCCTCCCCCTCCCCCTCCCCTCTCTTTTTTGTATATACTGTACAGCCCCTACGTATAATTACAAATTAGGAAAGTTATTTAAATACGATTAAATACATCTTAATTAAATTAATTTATTCTATCCAGAGGAGAGAAGAAGTTATCTTGAGGAAAACTTTGACTTTTATATTACAAGTTTTAAAATTTTCTCCACTCTCTTATTTTATACAGAATTATAGAATGATGAATGAAGCATTTAAAAAAAAAAAAAAAAAAAAAGTGTTTGATTATATCTAAGAATCTCTCTTGAAGTGTATTCGTATACTAAAAGCCGCGGGTTCGAAGTTTAGAAGATCTATATATTTCTTAATGAGACAATTTTAAATGGATTGTATGAAAAATTGTCCAACTTTACATTTTTTTTTTTTTTTTTTTTTTAAATAAAACAAAAAAAAAAAAAGATTTCATTGATTGATATCTTTTTTCATAAATATAATCAGCCGAATGCTCTCTCTATTCTCTCTCGAGTTAATTTATGGTGATTATTTGCTTTGAATGGGTTATAGAGTCGGGGGAGCCTTGTGCTATCTAAATAAATCGGAGCCAGGAGGGAGGGGGGTGGCTCCCATGGGCTCCATAGAGAGTGAATATCTGCTTTAATCGCAGCACACAGAAAAGTGAGCAGCAACTCGACGATCATTATCTCATAAACGATAATTGGCATTTTATAATATCTACGTACACGTTTTTAGTTTAAAAAAAAAAAAAAAAACATTAAAATTACACTTGGCAATTGTCATTAATAATAACATCCCCATATGGGAATTTCTTCTTCTTTTTTTTTTATTTCTCTATTATATTAATATAATAAAAACGATTTGGTTTATTGACACGAGGGATTTGAATATTCTGCCATTGGTCGTTATCTAACTCCAATATTAATAGATGAATCAATTCCTTAAGGGACTTGCAAAAAAAAAAAAATTCCTCCATTCAATTCCCTAAAAATTTCTTCTTCAAATCATTTTACTTTCCCGCCAATATATTATATGTGGGCAAAATATTATCAACATATAAAATATTTTTCTATATATCTTTACGTTTCAGGTCATAAAGACCCCCAGAAATACTAAAACTACGTATATGTGATGTGCTTTTTTAATCTCAAGGAATGTAGATCAGCAGCCAGGAGAATGAAAAACTATTTTAATTTATTTTTGTCGACGTTTCGGACGCCAATCGCGGTGTGCTTTTTTTTGCTTATATCTCTGGAACTACTCATTGGATTAGCATGAAGTTTGGCAAATTTGTAGTGCTAAGTTAGCTTAAGAAGGTATTAAAACTAGAAGTGAATCAGACCTCAGGGAGCGGTAAATTATTATCGTGAACCACGGTTTTCTCATCTTCCTTTGAATCAAATTTTTTGAAACTCAGCCATAATAATAAGGACGATAGGCTCTAGATCTGGAGCAAATTTCATGACAATCCGTTCAGTAGTTCAGATGTTATTCGTAAAAAATGAAAAAAAAAAAATCATTGTGTGGTTTTATTAAACCACGATGCAAGTGAAACTTTTTTTCGGATCGTAGGCATTTAAAATTTTCGGAAAATTATTCGATTTAGAGTTTTAAAATCGCGTTTTTAATCTTATAATAAACTAGCGGTCTTCGGCAACCCTACCCCGCTAGCCCCTGGCGGGCAGCGTCTCAGGATATGACTAAGAGTTGTCCAGATGAATGTATTAATTAATTAATTAATATTTTAATTAATTTTGCACCATAATATAAAAATACGAAATAAAAAATATATAGGGTACGAGAAAGTAAATATAGTGGAAAATAAATTTTAAAAAAAGGAGGGGGGGGGGCGAAAGAACTTTCTGACGTCAGGATACCATTTTTCAATTATTCACACTCTAGAGAAGCGTCATTTTAAATATTATCAAAATCGAGATTTGTGAACCCCTGATAAGGGGGGGGTCCCCTATCCCTAATTTGATATAATTATAGCCTAAAACCACCCCCGGAAAATTTTCTACCCATTAATTAAAACCTCCATGAAAATCGGTCTGTAGTTTCGGTGTCTATGCAAAGAAACCTAGTGTGAGTCGCAGGTGGCACCCAAGGGTGCCGCGTGATTGGCTAAGGGGTGCCTCGAGATATTACGATTAACAAAAAAAAAAATACCCAATACTTAAGGGGATGTAGGAGCAGCGTCTAAACGTACTTAAAAAAAAAAAAAAAAAAAAGACTATTAGAAGGAATTTTTCAATGATGTTTTTTTTTTTAAGAATTATATTCATAAGGGATTATTGGAACAGAGAGTTATAATTTTTTAATGACTTATTAAAAAATTAAGGAATAAAATCTCTAGCAAATCTTATAATATTTTTAGCTGCACTGTAAAAAAAAATTTTAATTTTAGAATGTTTTAGTATAGTAAATTTACAAATTTTTCTTGTAAATGATAAATACCATACATTTGTATACTAAATTTACAAATCTATGCATTCAAAAAATTTTTACAACCAAAAAACATTTTAAAATTACAATTCTCTTGGAAAATTAGAGTAAATATTGTAATTTTACCATTCGATTTCTAATTTTACAATACAACGGCATTGTAATTTTAGAACACGGTTTGTAATTTTAGAAAAGGGTTTGTAATTTTACCATACGATTTCTAATTTTACAATACAACGGCATTGTAATTTTAGAACACGGCTTGTAATTTTAGAAAAGGGTTTGTAATTTTACAAAAAGGTTTCTAATTTTACAATACAAGGGTTTTGTAATTTTCCTTTTAAGTCTGTCTGAGACGGCCAACATGGCCGACTTTGTTTCGACTGCTTTTTTAGCTTTCTTAATAAAGACATTTTTGGCACTATAAGGATTTATTTAAGTTATAATAATACAAAAAATAAAAATATTATGATAACTTTAAGTTTATTTTTTATTTTATTATTTAGTAAAAATAGTTGACAATGAGGTCATACTTGAATGCCATATAGCAGAGATAGATCATTAGTTAACAGGTGATTCGATGGTCAAATGGACTAGGCAGCAGACTTCTACCAAAAAGGTCAGTGTTCAAATCCTGGAGGGATTTTTCATTAAATAAAAATATTTACTTCACTCCATTCAGGTAGAGACGCCCCCTAAAGGTCAATAACCTATGGGTCCAGTCGTAAATTTCTTTTTTCTTTTTTCTAAATATTAGTAAAATTACAAACATTTGGATTGTAAAATTGCTAAATATTTGTAAAATTACCACACATTTGGACTCGAAAATTGCTAAATATTAGTAAAATTACTAAATATTGGTAAAATTACCAGACATTTGGACTCGAAAATTGCTAAATATTAGTAAAATTACCACACATTTGTAAACGATTTTTGCAAAGAGTTTTGTAAAAATATAATTCAACTGTATAGTAAATTTAGTATCTATTGGTCTTGGAAATTTGCTTACAACAAAAAAATTGTAAAATCATCAAAATTTTTTTTACAGTGTGGATATCTTTTTTATATGTTGGTTATTATTAGATATTTTATTAATTTATTAACGAAGTCCCTCCATCGATCTATAACTTTTATTATTAATCACATATTAATTTAGAAAATTTTAAAATAAGATTGGTATATATATTTAAAAATTATGTGTCAAATAGTTCAGCATTCTTGCAATAGATGGCGGGCTAGTCTAACAGCCGATCCCCTAATAGCCTATAATATAGGCCAGATATTATCTGACCTATATTTATATATTTTTATGCTTTTATAAAAGATACATAATATATAATAACATTTATAAGCTAACAAAACTATTGATGAATTTTTACTCAGTGTCTGTAGTAAAATTTACTATTTCATGTTATGGTGTACTTTACTTCTCATATAAAATTTCAATAAATTTATATTTTTTTTTAATTCAAGGAAGGGTGCCCCTAGTGTGCAATGTTATCCCCAACGGTGCCGTGAACTTCAAACTCAGATCTGGAACAAGAATCGTTGCAATTTACTCAAACATAACGTGTTAATTTTTAACACTAATGAATGTCTCGCTTTTACAAATCTGATATTTTTAATTACAAAATGTAAATTAACGAATTAATATTTTTTTTCTTTTCTTTTTTTCAATCCATTTATTTGCCTTTTATGGCTTTCTCTCTCTCTCTGTTTTAACTTCTTGTGTGTGTGTGTCATTTTTTTCGCAATCTCCAATCGCAGGAAAAGTTTTAATTAGACACCACCATTGAGCTGCTTTTTTTTTTGTACCCCTTTCAAGGCCGATTAAAAAGCCCCTTTTATCTCTTTTTGTTGCCTTTTTTTTTTAAATACAAAATACCTCAACTAATGAACGAATGATATTGCATTAAACGCCAGTGAAAGAAGGATCTGAATCATCTCTCTAAAGAAAAAAAAAAACAATAAAAATAGTTTTGTTTTTTTTTTTAAATTAAAAATACAATTTTAAATAAATTTATATAGGCCAAAATGCCGGTCTGCATTTTACTAATTTTTTCAAAGTGAGCTCTTTACCTTCTTGGGTTCTAATACAATTGGGCAGCAGGGCTTGGCCTGGGCCGTTGGGTACTATTGGATTTGCTTATATTGTATACTCTTAGAGCAAGTGGATTTTATTAACTAGGTTCGTCAAAAAAAAAAAAAGAAAATTTACTTTTATAACAATTTTTATTATTTTTTATTTAAGAGATTTAATTATTTCATTAATAAAATTAATTAGCTTGGGACTCTCGGGTCTTGGTAGAGAATCAACGTGTTCGCCTTCTGTACCAAGAATCGCGGGTTCGCGTATTCCAAATTTGTGTTCTGTGCTTATCACACCAGATTTTTTGTGTCGACATATATTTAGTTTCCTCCGAAATGTTTGAATTAAAAATGTAAAATTTATAAACAAAGGAGATTATTTGTATTTTGTTACAAATGGCAACCATTTATCCTATCTATTAAATGAAGTACAAGAGTAACGTGGTCTTCAGAATATTTCAATGTCAAAATGAGAATATATATTTTAAAGAGCATCTAATAAATAATTGATTTTTGAATTTTAATCAAAATCATTAAAGCGAATTTTTAGAAAATTCAAAAAAAAAAAAAAAAAAAAATGAAAAAATACATGAGTAAAGTACTAGTACCCTTTGGCCTATTTTGATTAAAAGCTTATTTTCACGCTCCCGTGGGGTGTCTAACTTAAATACAAAATTTCAACCCCGTAGCTCAATTCCTTCATGCTTAAAATTGAACACAAACACACACAGACAGACCATGTCGCGAAAACCACTTTTTTGGATTCAGGGGACCTCAAAACGTGAAGATTCATCAAAATCTCGACATAGAATTTTCGACATGAATCCAATACTTTCTCTCTCTATATATTAACATTTATAGAGGTAAGAGAAAGTAACAAAGCGCTGGATAAAAGACCGGAGTCTGAACCCGAAAGCTAAATTAGCACTGCTACAGCGCAATTGTAATTATATTATAAACTAAGAAGCTAATAAATAATAATAAATTTAATTATAAGGACCGTCGGAGAAAAAACTATTATTAACAGATTATAATGCTTGCATTCAAGGAATGCTCAGCTATTTTGTTATATTGAATGGGAGAAAGTAACGATTTGCAAAACATCTGTTGATTGTAAGGGGGTTGGAGAATGATCTCATCCCAGCCTATTATTCAATCTGTTGATTGTTCTGAAGATGATTCTATATCACTTGAAATCGAAATATTTACAAATAAACGGATAATACGCAAAAGTATTTATTTTTTGCCCGTCGGTCCTTATAATTCAAATGATCATCCTTAAGGCCATCTATAATAAATTTATTATTTATTCATTCTGAATAAACCAAAGGTAGCCCCCGAGTTTGGCGTAGTAGGTAGCGTGCCCACCTCCTATACCAAACGTCGCGGGTTCGGATCCAGGCAGTCCGATGATTTTATTTAAGCCATTTGGATACCAGATGGCTTAAATAGAAATGCCTGAACCCCAAATATATATATTACTTACAACGGTTATCGTCTAAATTCTTGAATGGCCTGAGTTGCCGAAAAGACTGTGTGAATGAGAAAAAAAAAAATAAATAAACCAAAGAGGGCAGATACTCCTTGCAAGTTTTCTTTCTTGAATCTTAACTGGCAGATAGGCAGCCCAAATGACTCCCCCATTATATACATCCTCCAGTAGCTGTGCTGTTGTTAATCTGATTTATAATTTATATTTAAATTCGCATAACTTGAATATTGATTTTTAGAAATGTTGCTAATTCATAAAACAAAACAAGCTTGATGTGTCTATTTGCACATCACCTTTGATAACCTAATCTATATAATTCGCTCTCACATCAGATTTTTCGCCTGCATTGATTTTCCGTCAATTAATTAAATAAAGTTGAGTGATGTGTTAACACCACACCAGATTTGTATCTTATTTGATTATGAAATAAAACAAAAAATAAATCTTAAATAGATGTCGTTTTCATTTTGTTAAAATAATTTAATTCTATTTCTGGAATGAAATTGCCAACGATGCGCATGTCTTGAGAGAGAGAAAAAGGGTTGGTGGAGGGCTGGGGGGGGGGGGAATATATGTCTGTGACATGTCTCAGTATTCGTGAGAGAGAGACTGAGAGAGAGAGGGGGTTCTGCCAAAGAGAGAGAGAGAGTTTGTCACTGGCAGAGAGAGAGAGAGGAGACAGTCAGCCAAGTCCAAGGGTTAATTAACCACAGGGGATGGCACTGAGCCAAAAAGGGGGGTGGGGGGACGGGAGATGGTCCCACCCTTCGACACGCCAGATGCAATAAGAGAGGAGTGGGGGGGAGAAAACAACTCTTCTCCCCCTACATCCCTTCGACTAATTCCACCTGCCAATCGGGAAATGTTACACTCAGGGGTGGGGGGGGAGATTCTCTCTCTTCTGTTTCCTATCGAAAAAAAGACTTGGCCTTATTACTAATCGATTTAAGTTAAGACTATTATTAACTAGGGAGAGAGAGGAGAGAAATTTATTATTATAAAAGATTGTAAATAAATTGTGGAATTTAATTAAATGTTAAAGATAAATTAGCCCTCGGGGCATGGCGTAGAGGTTAGCGTGCTAACCTCATATACCAAACGTCGCGGGTTCGGACCCCAGGCAGTCCGATGATTTTATTTAAGCCAATTGGATACCAAATGGCATCCTCATAGATCATCATCTTCACTATCTCTCTTCTACAGGTGTTACCATGGTCAATGCTCTGCCGAATTAAAATCAATTATCCCACCCAATGCAACATATTCACGGAACACAAGGGAGGCATCTTCCCAGCATCCCTATGCTGTTCAGATCACGACTAACAGAACAAATAAATTTCATTCTTTCTTTGTCCCCATGACCTCCCGTGATTGGAACAAGCTCCCTGCGTCTATCTTCCCCAAAACCTACAATCTTCAGACTTTCAAGTCTAACCTCAACAGGCATCTTCTCAGTTCCCGCAGTTGAGTTTCCCCTTTATGCTTCTCCTTTTGTTTTTATTTTCTTCCTGGCTGCATGTGACTACTGGTCATTATAGGTCTTCGGACCTTATGCACCCATTCAAAAAAAAAAAAAAAAAAAAAAAAAAAAAAAAAAAGAATGCCTGGACCCCTAATATGTGTATATTATCAATAACGGTTATCGTAAAAAGTCTTATATGGCCTGAGTTGTCGAAAAGACAAAGACTGTGTGAATAAGAAAAAAGTGTGTTTAAAAAAAAAAAAAAAAAAAAGATAATTTAATTAAGAAATAATACAAACAACTTTTTACTTTCTCTTACCTATGTATATATGTAATATATATATAGAGAGAAAGTATTGGATTCATGTCAAAAATTCGATGTCGAGATTTTGATGGATCTTCACGTTTTGAGGTCCCCTGAATCCAAAAAAGTGGTTTTCGCGACATGGTCTGTCTGTGGGTGGGTGGGTGGGTGGGTGTGTGGGTGGGTGGATGGGTGTGTGGGTGGGTGTGTGTGTGTTCAATTTTAAGTATGAAGGAATTGAGCTAGGAGGCTGAAATTTTATATTTAAGTTAAACACCCCCGGGACCGGAAAAATAAGCTTTTAATCAAAATCGGCCAAAGTGTACTAGTACTTTACTGATGTACTTTTTCAGTTTTTTTCGATTTTCTCAAAATTTGCTCCAACGATTTTTTTTTTATTTCAAAATAAATTCTCTTTAAAATGTATATTCTCATTTTGTGATTGAAATCTTCTGAAGACCACTTTACTCTTGTATTTCATAGGGAAGATATGAGAAATGGTTGCCATGGTAACAAAATATAAATATTTTCCCATACTTATAAATTTTACATCTGAATTCATATGTTCCGTACTGTCGGGAACTAAATATATGTCGACACAAAAAATCTGGTGTGACAAGCACAGAACACAACTTTCGATTACCGAAGGTAAGAGAAAGTTGTGTGCTGTGCGCCAGTCACACCAGATTTTTTTGTTTTTGATGTACTTTTTTTTCAGTTTTTTCGCTCCAACGATTTTGATTAAATTTCAAAAATCAATTATTTTTTTAGATACTCTTTAAAATGTATATTCTCATTTTTGCTATTGAAATATTTTGAATCACACTTTACTCTTGTACTTTTTTTTTTTTAACATTCACACTTTTTTCTCATTCACACACATTCACACAGTGTTTTCGGCAACTTAGGCCATATAAGACTTTCACGAAACCCGTTGTTTATGATAATATCTATTGGGGGTCCAGGCATTTCTATTTAAGCCATCTGGTATCCAAATGCCTTAAATAAAATCATCGGACTGCCTGGGGTCCGAACCCGCGACGTTTGATATAGGAGGTAGGCACGCTACCAACTACTCCAAGCCCCGTGGGCCCCCCTTGTACTTCATAGGAAAGATAGGAAAGATGGTTGCCATAGTAACAAAATATAAATAACTTTTCCATGTTTATCAATTTAACATCTTGTATAGCTGGATGGCTTCTGCCGCAGCCGATAATAAATAAAAAAAAAAAAAAAAAAAACATCTTGTATACCAAGTGTCGCGGGTTTCGACCCCAGATAGTCCTATGATTTTATTTAAGCTATTTGGTTACCAAATGGCTTAAATAAGAATCCCTGGACCCCCAATATGTATATTAATCAATAACGGATATAGTAAGCCTTATATGGCCTAAGTTGCCGAAAAGATTGTGTGAATGTGTGTGTGAGTGTATAAAAAAATCGTATCAATAAATAATAAATTGAAACATATTTTAATTTGCTTAACGAATTCATGTTTCAACTAAAGCCAACGGTTATCAGTTTAAATTTAATCAACAAGAGAGATTAAAATTTTCTCTATACGAACATTAATTAATCTTCACACTTTACAGAAGAAATCTTCCATTAAAAAAAAAAAAAACTTCTCTATTGTTTTATAATAATAATTAATTTGTTGGTTCTTAACAATAATTAGATTCTGCTGCTTCTTCTGAGAATGCATTATTAATTAGATTAACTTGACTTGAAGGGACTTTACATTCATTACATATTAAATCAACATCCTCTTGCAATTTAATTACAACCTCTATACTCCTTTATTGAACATTTTATAAGTTTATATAGAGCTGACACAAAAGATTAGATCACCTGTTAATGAATTGTTAGTGAAGATAAATCAATTTTGACTTTCTCTTGTCTATATATGTATGGGAAGTATTGGATTCATGGCAAAAATTCGTTGACATGGACATCATTCAAGTCCTCTGAGTGAATGTGTATTCAATTTAAAGCATGAAGAGCTACGAGGTTGACATTTTATATTTAAGTTAGGCACCCCCCCCCCTCCCTCTCTGGGACGTAATACGAAGTTTTTGAACAAAATCGGCCAAAGATTAAATAAATAAGAAATTATATATTGAATATAATATTTAGGAAACGGAAATTTATATATTTATATTTATATATTGACATAAAGTACAATCATTGTAACGACAAACTTATGTAATATTATAATATAAATAAATTAAAAATAAAATGTATTTTGCAGGCCTGATGATGGTAGTTCGGACTACCGAAACTGATGCTAGCCAGTCGCCAGACCTAAAATAAAGCAGACAACAATAAACCATTGTTTTTATTGTTTTTCTTGAACCAAAACACCTTGGTTAAAAAACCGTAATAAATCTTCCTACACTTCAAATAGTAATTATAATTGCGCTAATCTAACAAAGGAAATTTATATAATTAAATATTTATTAATTCATATACCCGAAAAGAGTAAGGATGTGCCGCCGGGAGTTGAACCACGGATCTACCAATTTGTACTCAGAGTGCCCTTACCACTAGACCACAGCACGGCATTCGGGTATATGAACTCACTTGGAAAGAAATTTTAGTTATCGGGAGTAATGGACTCAAATTGTTTTCCAAGTGAATTCATATACCCGAATGCCGTGCTGTGGTCTACTGTAGCGGTAAGGGCACTCCGAGTATAAATTGGAGGATTTGATTCGTGGTTCAACTCCCGGCGGCACATCCTTACTTTTTTCGGGTATATGAATTAATAAATATTTAATTATATAAAGAGTATTAGTACTTTACTGATGTATTTTTTCAGTTTTTTTTTTCTTATTTTCTCAAAATTCGCTCCAACGATTTTGATTAAAATTTATAAATCAATTATTTTTTATTAAATAAGAAATTACATATACAAAATTTAAGATATATACGGCCATATAAGACTTTGACGATAACCGTTATTAATTAATATACATATTGGGGGTCCAGGCATTCTTATTTAAGCCATTTGGTATCCAAATGGTTAGCACGCTATCCCCTACACCAAGCCCGTGGGCATTTATATAATTAAATATTCATTAATTCATATACCCGAAAAAAGTAAGGGTGTGCCGCGGGGGATGAACCACGGATACATCAATTTGTACTCGGAGTGCCCTTACCACTAGAGTCTAGTGGTTCCCCAACCGGTGTGCCCCGGCACCCAAGGGTGCCGCGAGAATGCCTAAGGGGTGCCGTGAGATATTTAGATAAAAAAAAAAAAATAAAAATAAAGAGGAGAAAAAAAATAATAAAGTTTTGCTAAAAAAAGATGATTTTTACGCAAGGGGAAAAAATTTTCCCCAGAGCGGAAAAAATTTCCTTTTGATAGGGGGGGGGAAATGAAGGGTGCCGCTAGTGAGTAATATTATTCTCAACGCACCTTTGGGGTGCCGTGGACTTGAAAAGGTTGGGAAACGCTGCACTAGACACTAGCACGCCATTCGGGTATATGGTAAGGGCACATGGAGTACAGTGAGCGCCACAATTAAGTCCCCACTTGGGAGCTAGAGCCTTAAGTATATGGAATATAGTGAAATAAATTTAATGACCGAAAAGATCAATTAAAATCTGGTAGATAGAGATGATTTTATTTTACCTTTTCAAATTTAAAATTATTTCACTATATACCATATACTTAAGCCTCTAGCTTGCAGATGGGAACTTAATTGTGGCGCTCACTGTACAAATCCGTGGTTCAACTCCCGGCGGCACAACCTTACTCTTTTCGGGTATATATGAATTAATAAATTTTGAAGCACACTTTAATTTTGTACTTGATAGGAAAAAAGCCTTGGTACCAAAATATAAATATTTTCCCATGCTTATAGATTTTTTGCAAAACCTGTTCTTTTTTGGTGCCCCTATAGGCAGACATATAATCTATAATGTAAAAAGCGTGTTTTCTATACTTACTTTCCAACTTTTAAATAAATAAAAATATTTAATTAAGAGTTCTTGGAAGGGTTTACCCCCCCCCCCCCCCCCCTCTCTTTTTCACACACTCCTTAGAAGCATTTTTTTTTTTTTTTTAATTCAATAGGTAATTTATAAAATTTTAAGACCCCCCCCCCCCCCCCCCTCTCACTTCCATCACTCCCCGAATTATAGCTTCAAATCGGCTTAATCACTGTTTACTAAAGTTTTAAACAAGCTTCCGGTAATTCTCTTTAGAGACCAGGGCAATTTTCAGAGAGAAAATTGGTCAACCAGAGTGAAAGGAGGGGGAGGGGGGGGGTGGTTATAAACAACTTTTCACTTCTCTCTCTCTCTCTCTCTATGATGACATTTACAATTTTTATGACCGAAATTAATTGAATAATTGATTTATGCTAAGCCCAACTAAAAGATGGCGCTCACACAATGCAAATAAAAATTGTTCCTCTAGTGAGTGCGTTAAAGGTCATTTTTTACTTTCTCTTACTTCTATATATATGTTAATATATATAGAGAGAGAAAGTATTGGATTCATGTCAAAAATTCGATGTCGAAATTTTGATGGATCTTCACGTTTTGAGGTCCCCTGAATCCAAAAAAGTGAATTTCCCGACATGGTCTGTCTGTCTGTGTGTTTGGGTTCAATTTAAAGCATGAAGGAATTGAGCTACAAGGTTGAAATTTTATATTTAAGTTAAACACCCCCCGGGACCGGAAAAATAAGCTTTTAATCAAAATCGGCCAAAGAGTACTAGTACTTTACTGATGTACTTTTTCAGTTTTTTTCGATTTTCTCAAAATTGGCTCCAACGATTTTTTTTTTTAATTCATAAATCTACTATTTTTCAATAAATAGTAATATATTTCTAGTAATAATATTAAATAATTCCTTATACTGTATTATATTTTTGACAGAAAGCATTCGAATTTTCTTTAAATATATGAAACAACATATTAAAAAAAAACTTTTTATTTATTAATATTTAAAAAAATATTCTGAAACAAAAAAAAAAAAAAAAAAAAAAAAAAAAAAAAATAGTTGCACAGGGCGATTTATGTTTACAAAGAATGAACGCTACTAATTTAGCCACAATGGCTTTTTGATTTGTTGTTAGCAACGGCTTAAGGCATGCAGGCAAAATCTTTAACATTTTTTTTTTCAGCCGAACGGTTGAGAATTGCGTTCTCTCGCTTTAACAAAATGTGTTTTTCATTAAGTACTACACATAAAAAAATGTTCGTTCAAATCGGTGTTATCAAGGCTATGCACTCCCCCTTGTAAGAGAAAGTTTTGTGCCATGCAACAGTCACACCAGATTTTTAATAATTTATTTATAAACGATCCCTTTATTAAAGTTGCCAAAACATTCCTTATACCTCAGTTAGATGAAAATACTCATTTATTAACTCGAAATTTAAACGTGTTCTTGTTTACTATATCCATGATTTGCTATCGGTCGGATAAGTTTTCTAATTGACAAGAAGTGAAGCAACCGGCTAAT
>JAKCPI010001660.1:0-12700 GCA_023213315.1 Euborellia annulipes | reverse complement strand
CTAATGTAAAATAACAAATTCTTAATATTTTGGTAGGCTATCTAAAAAAATCAAGATATACGACTTGAATTTCCCGCTGATATAATTAATGGCGTCCTCTTTACGTATGAGTTTGAGCTGTAGCAAGATTTACACCAAATAAATGATATTTAAAGTTTTTTTCAAAGATTTATTTTTCTTTAGTTACGAAAAATAATTAAATATAAATATACCAATATTATCTACATAGTTTAATTAAAAAAAAATGTGAATTTTGAATGTAAAGACAAATATCGCCCTTGGGGGTGGGGGAGGGGGTAGGGGGGCAACCCTCTAAACCAAACGTCGCGGGTTCGGACCCCAGGCAGTCCGATGATTTTATTTAAGCCATTTGGATACCAAATAGCTTAAATAAGAATGTCTGGACCCCATATATGTATATTAAAATCAATAACGGTTATCGTAAATGTCTTATATGGCCTGAGTTACCGAAAAGACAGTGTGAATGTGTGTGTGAGTGTGAGAGTGAATGAGAAAAAAGTGTGAATGTTTAAAAAAAAAGACAAATATCACAAAATAAAAACTAATCGAATTTTCAAAAAACGAAAGCCCCTTTTACATAATTACTTCTAAAAGAATCCAAAAATACAATTTTTTGCAACAATAGATTATGCAGTAATGAACGGAGTTTATTGAAAATATGTAAAAAATAATACAATATCTGACCATGTAAGATAACAATCAATCTTTCACTTTAAATTAATAGAACTAGCAAACTACCTAGTATCAAGGATACATTTTTTTTTTTTTTTTTTTTTCAAAATTGCTATCTATTTCTTTATAAAAATATCCTTGGAATATTTAAAACGTTAAAAAAGATGAGAAGAACAAACCAACTCAACAGCATCAGACCATGAAATGTCATCACAATGAAAATTCAGGTAAATAATTCAAAAAATAAAAAAAACTACAAACAAAAGCGTGCTATTTTTTTTATAGATCCGGATATCCTTGACCGACAAGAACAGCTGAGGGGCAGATGATGCCAAATAATGAGAACTTAAAAGACTTAATTCACCAATAGTGAACTAGAAAACCGTTATTTCTTCTGCGGTTGTCTGTACGAGATTACCAACATTATCCAATCGAAAAGAGAGATAAAAAAAAATAGAAGGAACAAAAACAGAATGAGAAGATAATTGCTATGGATCCTATTCTTATTCAAGGTCAAACACTGTTGCTCAGAGCAGTCCAAAATTTTACGTAATTTTATCATCAATCTGTTGTTGTTATTATTAATTATAAACCAATAATTTTGTTTATGATAAATAACCTTGAATAAATTTGGAACTTAATCAATAGTCTATTATTTTCACAGATCCATGATCAAGGATTTTTAATTTTAAAGATATTATTTGAAATTAATGGTTTGTTTACCCGAGGTGCTTTCGTGCACCTCAAACCTGCATAGCCATCTACCGGCACCCCGTGAAGTTATATAATTTCCTATCTCTAGTCCTGCATTCATATCTAGATAATGAACTAATCCTGTGATTAGTTCCACCCGGTTCTTTGTATCAATCTCTCCTATACTGGTCCTAGTTTGAAGAGAGACTCTCGAAGAATGCATCATTAAGAGAGAAACTTTGTTTATGTCGGGATTTAACAATTAATACATTGGAATGGAAATCAGCCAATCGGGTGTCCTCTATCAAATTAAATTCCAAAATTAAGAGCCATCCTCAGTCCTTAGATTAGATAGTATATAAAATTGCACCGAGTTGGTCGCTCATAATGTTTGGTATATACATTGTTCTTTTATCAATGATGAAGTATATATATATTCTAGGGTCAATAGTTTTTGACGATGGCTGCACTAGTGAGTATAATAATTAAGATTTACTATACTCACTAGAGCAACCATAGTCAAAAACTATAACGTCTCCCAGATTAGAACCAGCATAGAGTCTGTTCATAATTATCCATCTGTACAATCATAGTTACTACTTTGGAATAGATCCAAAAATAAGTTTTACCAATTATTATTATTAGGCCTACTAATAAAAGACATTTTTGGCATTCATTTGCTTAAAAAGATAATTAATAATACAAATTAACTACAACATTTCGGTTACTATTTGTACAGATTCATCATGTGATTTAATTAATTTTGTTTTCCAAGTGAAAATATCACCTAATAGTGGCTGAAACGTTCTATGAATGAATAATGCCAAAAATTACTTTTATTACTTAATTTCCAAATTATATTTTATTCATTTTTATATATAGGCCTACCTAAAAGAAGAAATAAAAAAGGTAGGCAACCCAAGAAATCTCAAACAAATAGAATGAATTAATTAGTGTAGAGTCGGATGAATCAGGTCGACTTTCATTAAATGATATAATTAAAGGAAGGATCATAAACAAGATACAGTTCAAGAAAGACTACTACCTCACAAGACTAACATTAGTACCAAGATAGAGCACAATTCCTTACCTAGTGCGATTTATTAGCGAGAAAGAGTCATTTTTTTTTAAGTGACCTTATTTATTCGACTTTACATTATATCAGAAGTCCTTTAGAGCGGATTATGTTTAATTTCTAACAACTGGGAATCCGGGAGATTAACTAATGGAAAATGGGGCTGTGTAGCTTCCAGGAACCTAAAATTAAGTTACTTTCTAAAGATGACAGAGGAGTACCGAGGAGTAATTTTCAGTCAAAGATCATCAATTACCAGCCAAAAATTTAGCGTTTCATCAGACGATTTTTGAATATTAAGAGAATGTTGTGTGCTATGCGGGTAGACACACCAACTTTTTAATTAAGGAAATAGAAATTAAATATATATTTTTTCACAACTATTTATTTTAGTTGCTTTATTTTGGCAAATTCATGATTTCCAATTGGTATTTTTCAAGCCCTAAGCAAGCAATTTACCAATTTAAAATTGAATTAAATTCCCTCCCAAGTCCCATGTGTTGGTGAAATAAATTTAGAGTAGGAGTCAATAAATCTATTTATTAGTCGATAGAAGTGAGTGAGTGATAAGGAAGTGAGTGTAAATTTGATAGTTACCAACCTTGAAACTTGGCAACTTAGATCAATGATAGATTCGAATAGTTACTAGTTTGAAACTATTATTGCAATTAGATTTATTTTTAGATAAACAAAATTATTTATTAGAGTAAATAATTTCTATTTTTTTTTTTTTTATGTTGTTACAAAATTTAATTTTTTCAATCTTTATTAAGGTGCGCGTCTCGGGGTGCTTTTGGGAGATTCCAGCGGCCACAATTTTGAAGCGATCGACCTCAAATTTTTTTTAAATTAAGGCTATTTAAAATATCTACAACTTCTAGAAGCCCTTTTTTTGATTTCCGAAAAAATATTTTTTTTTTAGATTAATCGCATTAAAGAAAGGATATTTTTAAAAAATTCGCTCTATATCTTATAGGTAATTAAATTGGTAATCATTGTGTTAAAAAATAATTAATTTTTTTGCCTCAATTAATTAGCTGGAATCTTTCAAATGCAATGGAATAAATCCCTTGAATCCCTATGGGGATAACTAACGCCATCTTTTGCCGCCTAGAGTAACTGGGTACTGAATTGTCTTCTAACGGTTTTTCGAGACGCGCACCTTAATATGATGTTTAATTAAAATGATATACTAATTAAATATTATTAAGAAAAAGAAGCCAAAGCTGTTTGCATGTTTTTGTTAAGAGATGGCGATAAGATCGTGACTCCTTTAGCCAATCACAAAGCTTACTTTGAGCTACAGTTGGCTGTAATTGGTTTCCGATATTTTTTAAAACTGTGATTTCTTAAATTATTTAATTAATATTTGATAAATAATAATAATTTAATTCATTTTCCACTTTCAAAAGTTAAAAGACAAATTTAGGCTCATAAATGGCCTTAAAGAGAATTATTAGAGAAGACATTATTTTATTTATTCATAGAACATTTAGATTCCGTTCCTATTTCTACTTTTTTTCAGATGAATTAATTCAATGTATTTTTTAAAATATCATCGCTTGCGACTGGAAACGAACCTCTGAGCCCTAGGACAAGAAGATTTCATAGCAAGAAATCTTATCTAGACCAAAAGTATAATATAAATAAAATATTAACACTCTTCAATTTAATCGAGTTCTAAATGGCCTCCAATCCCGAAGATGACCCTAAATAAAAAAATACAATGATTTTTTTTTGTATTATAATAAATAGACTAATTAAATTTTTCCTTTAAGTCACTCTCGTATATCAAAGATAAGTATGAAAAGAGCTTTCTTATATCATTAGATGAGTTCTATGAAGAAAAATAGAAATAAATTTTAGTTATTTCATAGATAGTTCAGGTTGTTGTTTCTTTTTTGTTGTTGTGAGGCAAAGTGCCAATAAACGAGTGAGGACAACATTGTAGTAGTAGAAGGGTCGCTAAAAAGGGCTTGATGCCAAAGAATTAAAAAAAAGTTCACGTGGATGATAAATAAAATAAAAGAATTGAATTGAATTTCGGCCTTATGGTCATCAGACATACATAAGTGACAACACAAATGACGTCAGAAGAAGCCTTATGAAAAGAGGAGAAAAAAAAAAACGCTCTCTTTTTCCATATAGTCAAATAAATAAATATATATATATATATATATATGTGTTCTCTCTCTCCTAAAAGCAGCAGCAACTTCTTGGCTGGTTTGGATGTTTTTTCGAATGTTGAAATAGGCCATCATGAACGTTTTCCAGACAGTTTGTGCTTGTATAAGAGAGAAAAAAAAAAGAAATTTTATGGCAATTTACAAAAGAGAGCAGCATGTAAGGAAATGTTTTCGTTTTTAATGATTATTGAATACATTACAATCATTAAATCTTCCCCTGCCTTTTTTTTATAAACAAGAAAATAAGCCTTAATACAGTGTATGAATAAATAATAAATAAATAAACAACGATAAAACTGATCCCGATATGACAATCGCAATGACATTTGTCAATGTGAACAATTTTATTTTTATAAAAAAAAAAAAAAAAAAAAATGTTTATATAATAATAATATAATAATAAACAAAAATTAATAAAAATCTGGTGTGACTGGCGCACAGCACACAACTTTCTCTTACCCTTCGGTAAGAGAAAGTTGTGCACCGTGCTGGTCACACCAGATTTTTTGTGTCGAGATATATTTAGTTTCCGATAGCACCTTAGTTTCAAACTTGCATTTTAAATGTTGACTGCTTCAAATAAACTATGGTTATTTTTCAAAATTTTAATCTCATATTTGGACATTTTATACACAATATCAAGAGTCGCGGGAGCGACTCGTCGCCGAGCATGTGAAAAGCAAAAGAAAGCAAAGAAACTCTTAATACTACCATTTAGTTGACATTCCAATAGATGCCAATGGCCCATTGCATTTAGATGGACGAGTCGTCCCTAGACTATATTATCAAGAATGATTTTAAATCCTTAATAAAAGATAGGGACGTGAAAAAATTTTTTTGAGAAACTTTTCTCTTTCTGGACGAATATCTCAAAAAGGTTTTAAGATATCGGAGCCAAATTTTTTTTATATTAAACTAGAATAAATAAGGATTATTTTGAGCACAAATTCAAAAAAAAATTCCAGTCCCAAAAAGAATGGCAGAGGCTCAAAGTTGAGATTTTGCCGATTTCGGAAGGTCAAAAGTTAGTCTCTTATTTTTCCTTTTTTTTTTTTTTTTTTTTTTTTTTTTTCTTTTTTTTTTTTTTTTTTTTTTTCATTCTTTTCTTCAATTTTCAAATTTTTAGACAAAGCTACAGGTTTCCCTGCTGGACCGATTTGGATGAAATTTAAAATACATATAGATACTATCAAAAACCCGATACCTTTGATATAAAATTTCATTTTGGATCAAAAGTGACTTTTTGAGAGGTATTCAAAATTTCAAATTTGTCCTATCTTTAACGTGGCGAAAAGACAATTCTAACTATTTTACTCCCTGATGACGTCATTTAGAAACATCTATTGATATTAGTAATTTTCATCCCTAATGGAATAAAAAATTTTAGGATGGATCCCTTGAGATAGAAATACAATAAATAGATTAACGTGATAAGAATAAGTGCTACCAACATAACAAAAATAAAAAACCTAAAATTTTATAAAATTTAGAGAAATCCTATGTTTATCGTTTCGAATGGATACCAAATGATGTATTTACATTCTACCAACATAACAAAAATAAAAATCCTAAAATTTTATAAAATTTGGTGAAATCCTGTTTATCGTTTTGAATGGATACCAAATGATGTATTTACATTCTACCAACATAACAAAAATAAAAAACCTAAAATTTTATAAAATTTGGTGAAATCCTATGTTTATCGTTTTGAATGAATACCAAACGATGTATTTACATTCTACCAACATAACAAAAATAAAAAACCGAAAATTTTGTGAAATCCTATGTTTATCGTTTTGAATGAATACCAAACGATGTATTTACATTCTACCAACATAATAAAAATAAAAAACCTAAAATTTTATAAAATTTAGGGAAATCCTATGTTTATCGTTTCGAATGGATACCAAACGATGTATTTACATTCTACCAACATAACAAAAATAAAAAACCTAAAATTTTATAAAATTTGGTGAAATCCTATGTTTATCGTTTTGAATGAATACCAAACGATGTATTTACATTCTACCAACATAACAAAAATAAAAAACCGAAAATTTTGTGAAATCCTATGTTTATCGTTTTGAATGAATACCAAACGATGTATTTACATTCTACCAACATAATAAAAATAAAAAACCTAAAATTTTATAAAATTTAGGGAAATCCTATGTTTATCGTTTCGAATGGATACCAAACGATGTATTTACATTCTACCAACATAACAAAAATAAAAAACCTAAAATTTTATAATATTTGGTGAAATCCTATGTTTATCGTTTTGAATGGATACCAAACGATGTATTTACATTCTACCAACATAACAAAAATAAAAAACCTAAAATTTTATAATATTTGGTCAAATCCTATGTTTATCGTTTTGAATGGATACCAAACGATGTATTTACATTCTACCAACATAACAAAAATAAAAAACCGAAAATTTTATAAAATTTAGGGAAATCCTATGTTTATCGTTTTGATTGGATACCAAACGATGTATTTACATTCTACCAACATAACAAAAATAAAAAACCTAAAATTTTATAAAATTTGGTGAAATCCTATGTTTATCGTTTTGAATGGATACCAAACGATGTATTTACATTCTACCAACATAACAAAAATAAAAAACCTAAAATTTTATAAAATTTGGTAAAATCCTATGTTTATCGTTTTGAATAGATACCAAACGATGTATTTACATTCTACCAACATAACAAAAATAAAAAACTAAAATTTTATAAAATTTGGTGAAATCCTATGTTTTTCGTTTTGAATTAATACCAAACGATGTATTTATTTTTACTGTTTGGAATGCATATTAAAATATCTATTCATGGGATAACTTAATATTTAATAATTATTAAATAATATATAAATGCAATATTTCACAAAAAGAAGTGAAATCTCAGCCAAAAACATCGGAGATGCAAAAAGGGGCGCCTCGCATTATTTTTGCCCAGCGTCGAGGTGAAATCAAAAAAATGCGCCTCTCTTTTCTGATTTATATAAAAGCGAGGATATATGAAACAAATAAAATTCTGTAGGGGTTTTATTTAAGTGAAAATATTTCCTCGCTTTTATATAAATCAGAAAAGCGAGGCGCATTTTTTGATTTCACCTCGACGCTGGGCAAAATAATGCGAGGCGCCCTTTGCATCTCCGATGTTTTGGCTGAGATAGAATCGTAAATAAATACAAAATTTCATAAGAATTGGAAAAAAAAATTTTAAATGGCTAAAAAGTTCTAAAGGGGACCCCCTTTTGAATCGAAATTAACATACAAATCCCTATAGGAAATTAACATTGTTCCTATGCGAAGATAAGGTGGAAAGGGAATTTAAAAAGAGTAGAGAGAGACGATAATGTTTGCAAGTGAGAGAGAGACATATATGTTTTCTTTGAAACAATTAAAGACACACTTACACTTTTTTCTCATTCACACTCACACTCACACACGCATTCACACAGTCTTTTCGGCAACTTAGGCCATTTAAGACTTTAAACGATATCCGTTATTTATAATTATACATATTGGGGTCCAGGCATTCTTATATAAGTCATTTGGTATCCAAATGCCTTATATAAAATCATCGGACTGCCTGGGGTCCGAACCCGCGACGTTTGGTATATGAGGTTAGCACGCTAACCTCTTCACCATGCCCCGAGGGCAATTAAAGACACAAATAAAATAAAAAAAAATCTGGTGTGACTGGCGCACAGCACACAACTTTCTCTTACCTTCGGTAATCGAAAGTTGTGTACTGTGCTTGTCACACCAGATTTTTGTGTCGACATATATTTAGTTCCCGACAGTACGGAACATTTGAATTCAGATGTAAAATTTATAAGTATGGAAAAATATTTATATTTTGTTACTATGGCAACCATTTCTCCTATCTTCCCTATGAAATACAAGAGTAAAGTGGTCTTCAGAAGATTTCAATCGCAAAATGAGAATATACATTTTAAAGAGCATCTAAAAAATAATTGATTTTTGAATTTAAAAAAAAATCGTTGGAGCAAATTTTGAGAAAATCGAAAAAAACTGAAAAAGTACATCAGTAAAGTACTAGTACTCTTTGGCCGATTTTGATTAAAAGCTTATTTTTCCGGTCCCGGGGGGTGTTTAACTTAAATATAAAATTTCAACCTCGTAGCTCAATTCCTTCATGCTTAAAATTGAACACACACACACACACCCACCCACCCACCCACACACCCACCCACCCACCCACCCACAGACAGACCATGTCGCGAAAACCACTTTTTTGGATTCAGGGGACCTCAAAACGTGAAGATCCATCAAAATCTCGACATCGAATTTTTGACATGAATCCAATACTTTCTCTCTATATATATATTACATATATACATAGGTAAGAGAAAGTAAAAAAATGGGAATTTAAATAATAATTGATTTTTACTTTCTCTTACCTATGTATATATGTAATATATATATAGAGAGAAAGTATTGGTTTCATGTCAAAAATTCGATGTCGAGATTTTGATGGATCTTCACGTTTTGAGGTCCCCTGAATCCAAAAAAGTGGTTTTCGCGACATGGTCTGTCTGTGGGTGGGTGGGTGGGTGGGTGTGTGGGTGGTGTGTGTGTGTGTCTGTGTTCACTTTTAAGCATGAAGGAATTGAGCTATGAGGCTGAAATTTTATATATAAGTTAAACACCCCCCGGGACCGGAAAAATAAGCTTTTAATCAAAATCGGCCAAAGAGTACTAGTACTTTACTGATGTACTTTTTCAGTTTTTTTCGATTTTCTCAAAATTCGCTCTAACGATTTTGATTAAAATTCAAAAATCAATTATTTTTTAGATGCTCTTTCAAATGTATATTCTCGTTTTGCCCTCAAAATTGTTTGAAGACCACTTTACTCTTGCACTCCATAGAAAAGATAGGAGAAATGGTTGCCATGGTAACAAAATATAAATATTTTCCCATACTTATAAATTTTACATCTGAATTCAAATATTCCCTACTGCCGGGAACTAAATACATGTCGACACAAAAAATCTGGTGTGACAAGCACAGTACACAACTTTCGATTACCGAAGGTAAGAGAAAGTTGTGTGCTGTGCGACAGTCACACCAGATTTTTAATCTAATAAAAAGAAAAAGATTTAAATTCCGTTACCATGGCAACAATTTCTATCTTTCCTATGAAGAACTAGAGTAAAGTGGTCTTCAGAAGATTTCAACGGCAAAATGAGAATATACATTTTAAAGAGCATCTAAAAAATAGTTCATTTATGAATTTTAAAAAAAATCCTTGGAGGGAATTTTGAGAAAATCGAAAAAAACTGAAAAAGTACATCAGTAAAGTACTAGTACTTTTTGGCCGATTTTGTTCAAAAGCTTATTTTGAGATTCTTCAAAGGCACCTAAGTTAAATATAAAATTTCAATCCGCTAGCTCAACTCCTTCATGCTAAAAATCTGTCCACACACACACACACACAGACCAATTTGCGGGACCCACTTTTTTGGACTCAGGGGACCTCAAAACATGTATATCCATCAAAATCTGGACATCGAATTTTTGACATGATCGCAATACTTTCTCTCTCTATATATTTCATATATAGGGTACGAGAAAGTAATAATAATAAATGAGTTTTTATTTCGTTAGATATAACAATATAAACATTTTGTTTTAGTTATATACTTTTTCTTTTGCCCCGACTTCGAACTTGGATTGGTTCCTTGTTCGGGATTTATCCGTTTTTATTTTGGCTACTTTATACTTTTTGAAGTAAACAAAAATTAAATATCATTTATACCTAAGTAAGGGTTTATTTTAAATTTATTTAAATTAAATTTCGTGCCTGTAATATTTTTTTTTAATTAATAAAATATAATTACTTTCTCTTACCCTATATATGAAATATATAGAGAGAAAGTATTGGATTCATGTCAAAAATTCGATGTCGAGATTTTGATGGATCTTCACGTTTTGAGGTCCCCTGAATCCAAAAAAGTGGTTTTCGCGACATGGTCTGTCTGTGTGTGTGTGTGTGTGTGTGTGTGTGTGTGTGTGTGTGTGTGTGTGTGTGTGTGTGTGTGTGTGTGTGTGTGTGTGTGTGTGTGTGTGTGTGTGTGTGTGTGTGTGTGTGTGTGTGTGTGTGTGTGTGTGTGTGTGTGTGTGTGTGTGTGTGTGTGTGTGTGTGTGTGTGTGTGTGTGTGTGTGTGTGTGTCTGTGTGTGTGTCTGTGAACAAAATATCTCAATAACGAAAAAAGCTAGGAGGTTGAAATTTTATATTTAAGTTAGGCACCACCATGGGACGTGACACGAAGCTTTTGAACAAAATCGGCCAAAGAGTACTAGTACTTTACTGATGCACTTTTTCAGTTTTTTTCGATTTTCTCAAAATTTGCTCCAACGATTTTTTTTTAAATTCAAAAATCAATTATTTTTTAGATGCTCTTTAAAATGTATATTCTCATTTTCTGATTGAAATCTTCTGAAGACCACTTTACTCTTGTATTTCATAGGGAAGATAGGAGAAATGGTTCCCATGGTAACAAAATATAAATATTTTCCCATACTTATAAATTTTACATATTGAATTCAATTGTTCCGTACTGTCGGTAACTAAATATATGTCGACACGAAAAATCTGGTGTGACAAGCACAGAACACAACTTTCGATTACCGAAGGTAAGAGAAAGTTGTGTGCTATGCGCCAGGCACACCAGATTTTTTTTTAAATAATTTTAAATAATTGATATCTTCAATTGCTAAATAAATATTGTTCTCAGTTTTTAACACGCCTTTATTGATTTCCCATTATCATTCCCATTTTTCAATTATTAAGTTAAGATTAAAAACGCGATTTTAATACCCTTATTTAAGGATATATATATATTTTATATAATAAATTTTTTAGATACATTGTACCGATAACTACCGGGAGACATTTCACACGCAGATTGCTCGGGGTCACCAATCCCGAACTTTTGCGGCGCTTGGCATTACTTAACTGCCACTATAACTCTAAAATGTTAATTTCCATTTAAAATATCAAAAAAATATTTAATCATTCTCTAGGCTTATTAATCACTGCACGTATAGGCCTACTATAATAAAATTAAAATGTCATGTGAATTTCAACGTCGCAATAAAAAGATTTATAATATTAAATTTAATTAGTTTATACCTTTAGGTGCTTAGTTATTATAGGTCGACTATTTCCAATAAATTTTAACTAAGATTGATTTTAAAATTTACAACATTATGTAAATTAGATTTATTTTTAATAAGTATTATTTTTTTCCTATTTATAAAAAAAAAATAAAACGAGCTGGTGTAAATATGTGATTATGTTAATCAGCGTCAAATGAATGCGATAAACGAGAATAAATTAAAATGAGTAAAATTCCGAAAGAAAAAAGAAAGACAAATAGTGAATCTATTCAATGAATGATATTTAAATATTTGCATTTAGGGACGTAGGTTCGGTTTCAACTCTAACTTATTTATTAGAATAATATTTTCGACTATTAGTAACGAGAGTGCGAGTTTGTAAATTTGTGTATAAATTACCACATTAAAAATGAAAACAAAACAACAAACTAAAAACAAATTAAAACCATTATTTTAAAAATGAGTGAATAGTTAGAAACCATTAACCAGCTAAATGGGATTTAAATTAAAATGGTTTGTAAATTAACAAAGAAGTAATAATTAATAGTTATTAAAAAGAATGAAAAAAAATGCAACAAGCTTTATTATTATAAAATACTTTCTATATATATATTCCATATATAGGGTAATAGAAAGTAAAAATAATTATTTCACTTAGGGTCGGTTGCTTCATTACTAATTAACTAGGGGGGGGGGTATTTTAATTTTTAAGAAAAAATCACGTTGAATTTTTTACGGACTCTG
Organism: Euborellia annulipes; assembly: GCA_023213315.1. Classification (NCBI taxonomy): domain Eukaryota; kingdom Metazoa; phylum Arthropoda; class Insecta; order Dermaptera; family Anisolabididae; genus Euborellia; species Euborellia annulipes. Next base: position 145 of record JAKCPI010001660.1, on the reverse strand, counting down.
CAGAACGTTTTCTTTATGGATGCAAAATTTCATTACAAAATTCCAATGTAATCATGTGAAAAATTCGATGTCGAGATTTTGATGGATATACACGTTTTGAGGTTCCCTGAATTCAAAAAAGTGTTTTTCGTGACATGGTCTGTTT
>JAKCPI010001658.1:0-21905 GCA_023213315.1 Euborellia annulipes | reverse complement strand
TATTCTTAGAGATATTTGAATTCAATTTAGAAACAAGATGGCACTATCTTATAACAACATATGCTTGTGATGTCATTACACATATATCGCTGGGATGTTGTTATGGTACGGCCAGTTCAGAACAACCCCAAAATTTTTTATTTAAAATTTAATATATATAACGTAGTCCAGACTTAATTAATCTATAACATGAATCTCTTTCGCTTCATATATAGTCATCTTTATCTTTCTCTCTAGTTATATCAAAGTTTCTCACTTTCATTATATATATATACATACATGATTAACACATACAATGTATATGTTTTGCCTATATTGTTCCTTTTGCTTAAAAAAAAGATCCATTTATTGACAAAGCTGTTCTGTTTAAGAAATAAAATAGATTTCTTGGGACCAACATTTAGATCTCCTCTCTCTTTCTTTCTCTCTCTTCTCTTTTGTCTAGTCAATCTCATCTTTGTCTCATTTTTGTCGCGAGGCTTGTTCGCTTGGCTTCTTCTCCATATTAAAGGGTCCCATAGGCATACCAAATTTTATTTAAGGCACATCTCTTGATGGCGTTTTATGCATGCGTTTTTCTTTGCACTTTTGCATGGTATTTTAGATGATATTATAATGCACTATTTATGGTTGGAGTCTGGCAGTTTTTCTGCCAGATTTTGAGTTTCACCCACTTGCCTGTTTCTCCCTTTTAGGCCATGTTTGCCAGTAGCATTCCAGAGATAATTGACTTGGTAGGAACTCGGTCCAAGTATGGTGATGAGTACAGACGGGAGCATGGAAAAAGGTACTTGGCACTCAACTTCACTAATCCCCTTTGGTTTTTTTCATTTTCACACCTCTTGCACTTTTATTTAAAATAATTGAAATAACCTTTTTTTTATTTAACTTGCATATTATTATTATTAATAACCTATTAAATAAAACCTTGGAATGTTTAATCCAAGCTTGGTGTGTGTGTGTGTGAATTGATGATCATGTTTACTGATTGAGGTCTGCTGCTCTCGAATTCTAGAAATAGGCATGAATGCACAATTTTCTTTTAATTTCACATTCAAAAGTCATCTAATGTGCCTAATAATAATAAGAAGAAATCAAAAATTTATTAGAATTAAGCGGAACAACTTAATCAATATGTGGATCATATTTATATTATTATTTATTTTAATTTCTAATTTCTTTTTTTTTCTTATACGTATTTTTTTATTTTTCTCAGAGAACTGGACTTGATTTAAGCTTAATTGTATATATATATTATAGTTAGCACGTCTGCAAGTCCAGGACTCTTGTTCTTTTATTTCTCCTAGGGCCACTTGTTTTGTTGATGTTGTGTGTTGTTGGTGTGTTGTGTGGATTCGTCTCCTGTCACACTCTCTGATCGGGCATGATGACGTCTGGTTGTTCATTGCCGGTCGTAGGCCGTGTTCGCGAGTTGGATCCCTGAGATAACCGAGCTCGCCGGCAATCGGCCCCGCTACGGTGGCCAGTACAAACGGGAGAGACGCAGGTACCGACCGGTCCGAGTTAGGCACACAGCGCTGCGCGCGTCCTCCCTAAATCCCTCTTTATCACTCCCATATTTCTTTTCCATCATCTTCATTTTGATCCTTCCATCGGACCGCCAGTGTCGAGTAGTTAGCTGAATGCCCACGGATGTTAAAAGAGTCGAGATACCTAAGCAGAAAATTAAAACTTGGGGATTTATTAATTATTTTTATTGTTATAAGGTAGAGACAAAAAAAAATTTCTTCCAATTTCCCTTTTTCCTTGCTCTGGTATCATGCACACTAATACCCGTTTTTTGGGCACTCGGCACTTATGTAGGCACTCTCCTCAACCGTTGTGTGGCCAAACAAAATTAACAAAATCGACTAACCGCGCGAATTAGCATGAATCCACTCCATCTCCACCAGATCTTGGCATTTTTTATTTTCCATCCTGAAATCAAACGCGCAGCTCTGCACTGTGAATTCTTTTATATTTGCAAAATTTTCACAGCCAAAATTTGGTGGAGTTTTATTCAATCATTTTCTGCCGAAATTAAAATTTTTTTGACTGGCTCTCTAGGGTACAATAATGTTGTCCATCTACCACTGTAGCCAATGATACTGATATAGAATGTAATGGTTTCTTGGTGGCATGCATTTATCTATGGATTGATTCAGAATGTTGCTAGGCTCTCTATTATCTCTATATTCTCTATTCTCTGAAAAATCTATTCGACTTTTTTGCAAGACTAGAGTAGCTCTTTTGCTAGACCACAATATGGCTGAACTTCAACCCTGTAGTTTTGCACAAATGATCGCTTTAGATTCATTTTTATTACATTAATTATATATTTATATTTTATATACTTTTATCCTTGACACTTCACTAGATTGCACTAGACACACGGTTCATGGCGTCTACACCAAGAAACATTGGCTCGTTGGTGGATGAGATTTCAATATTGTTTCAACTGGCCGGTATCGTTTTGCCCGGCGAGCTCTCGTCTTCGGCAAAATGGTCCGAGGTCAAAACTTAGTATGACTTTTCCTTAGCATGATCCTTATATATATCCGCGTCTCCGGTTTTAGTTTCTAACAAAAAAAAAATAAATAAATAAAATAAAATAATAATAATAAAAATGGCGAAAAACAAAGTGCAACTTTGATGATTTAGAAATTAAGCTAACAAGCCACGGTTTCTGAGTGTGTGGGTGTGTTTGTGAATTTTTCTCTCGCATTTTTTTTCTTTTTTTGATTTTTTTTTTTTTTTAAACTTAAACTACTAACAAATATCGGCGCAATGTTTCTGGTGCATTTATATTTATATATAATATTGATATAAAATCAAAAATATCCAGAGAAAGGCTGGGCATTTTAAGTACCGATCGACGAGTGCTTCCTTAAAATTTTACCATAAATTTATTTATAATACTAAATATTGTTTGTTGCTTAAGGAAGCACCGTCCGCATTGTCCGCGCTCGAAGGTCCGAAAAAAACAGCTGCCCACTGTTTCTCTTTTTTTTTTTTTTTTTTGTTAGCAAACATCAACATGTTATTGTCATTTTTTTTAAACTGATTGGCCGTGTTTTGTGTCTGTTTGTTTCCCCCTTCGCCGCCACGCGCTTTTAGGCCATTTTCGCGAGTTGTATTCCCGAGATAATTGATCTGATCGGGACTAGGCCCAAGTACGGAGGCACGTTGAAGAACGAGCGAGGCAGAAGGTGAGAGCACCAGCATCCATCAGTCAGTGGCTGATTCGGGTACACACACAGAGAATTTCTCACCTTTCTCAAAACTATTATACCCTTTTTTTTTGACACCTGACACTTAACATTTAAGCAGCAGCTAACAAACAAACAAACAAAAAATTCATCACATTTTCCTTCTTTTTTTTCCCCATTTAATTTGCATTGCTAAGAAAATCCCAATTTTTACACTATAAATTTGAAAAAAAAAAAATAAGACAAAACAAAAAACAAGCAGTGTTAGACAAGACTATTTATAAAACATTTTTTTTCCAGTCTTCGTGTAGTTTAGCCCTAAAACTTCTCGGTCTTTTGAGCGCGCGACTTAAAGGATAAATTTATTTAAAAATTAATTTTTCCCTAGCCCAGAGAAAAAAAAAAAGAAATTTTATGAATTTCAAATCCAATTTGAAATTCGGATAGGGCATTTAAAACTGCAGCGAAGACCCTTTTTTCTTTCTTCTCTATATATCTCTCTCTTTCACTCTACTCTACTTTATCTTTCACTTGAAGTGACATAGGACGGTTCTCGGCCTAAAAGGTAGACTATTTAGCACTGGCATGTATTTTTTAGCTGAATGAGAACCTAGTGAGTTTAGTTTAGTAGCCGTGCCGTTGCCTTGGAATCAAATAGGCAGCACGGATAGAGAAAAAAGGGCAGCTAAAAAAAAAAAAAAAAAATTATCATGAATTCCAGGTTATTCAATTCAATTCTCTCTCTATCTCTCTCTCTCTCTCTAACTAGCTGCATGCTTCTCTTAACTTTTATGCTTGACTTATATTATTACCACATTTGCTAGGCAACCCTTTTTTTTACACCTTTATAAAGAGCCACTGGGCTTTCAGAGTAACTAGACTTAATTTACACCTTTAGAACACGGGTAGATGCTTTAAACAATATCTGTGTAAACAGTTTAGAGATTCTTTTAGCTCAGTGGACAGCTTGTGCCTTCAACAATCAAAAATAAAAAAAATTCGAATATAGAATTTTCAAAATTTCCCAGCTTGCATCGTTTAGCTTTTTTTTTTTTAATAAGGGCCGGTTATTTCACTCATGACCCAGGATTAAGAGACTTAGCCTTGGGTTTGCTAGCTTCGGGCCTCATGATTTTTGAGATTATTTCTTTTTTTTTATAGAAAAATGTCATTCTTAATTTTTATTTGTTTGTATTGGATGACGTCAAAGACAAAGTGTATTCTTTCTCTTGATTGGAATATACAAATAAATATTTGCTTCCGAAACTTTAATTTTCAAATTGCGGACTTGACTAGTCACTTTTTATTTATTTTAAAACAAAGCATTTAAGTTACAAACTTTTTAAACTTGTTAAGCTGCAAAATTTGTAATAACCAAAGGCTAAGGAACTTCTTGTTTACTATTCCTTTGTTGGACAAATTCACTACTTAATCCAAGAGTGAAGAAACCGGCCCTAAAATTAAAAATAATTACAACTTGCCTCGAGAATTTTTTTTTTTTTTTTTTTTTTTCATTTTTTATGATTGATCGCATATTTATTTAACGAGGCAAAGTTGTGCATCCGTGCGACATCTAGAAAACGAGGGCAGCAGATTTTCCCCTGGGCAGATGGCACGCGAAAAAGGGGTTTTGGGAATGAGGATAAAGTAGCAGGTTGGGGAGATAAATGAGTAGTTAATTGAGGTGGATGATGAGGAGTATGAGGATGAAAAATGACGGCAGCCTCTGACACACTTGGTGTGGGTGTGCGTGTGCGTGTGTACGTGCGCTGCTACCCTCATAGGCACATTGTGGTCTGCGGGCACATCACCTACGAGTCGGTCTCCCACTTCCTCAAGGACTTCTTACACGAGGATCGCGAGGATGTCGATGTCGAAGTAGTCTTCTTGCATAGGTAGGCATCATCACTTCATTATTAATAACAAACAAAAAAAATAAATAAATAAATAAAATGTTAACAATTAAATGGCCCAAATTCCGGATTTTATTTTTCTGTGTGTTTGATTTTTTTTGTTTAATCTCTTAATATATTCATAAATTGCATGCAAAGTGAAATAATAATAAAATACATATCGTTTTTTTTTTTATTAATAAAATTTGTGGCCATTTTATTTTTTTATTATATCTATCTATACATAAATAATGAAATGTTTTTATTTCAGCATATTTCATATCATTGAAAATCTAACTATTAAAATAATTCAAGAATTTTAAATCTTTGATTAAAAATTTTACTTTTGTTTTAGCGCAAAAAAACAAAAACAAAGAATAGGATATTCAGACGAGCAGCACAGTTTCTGTGATCGTGTCAATTGAGAGGCAACAGTTCTGCGAAAGACGTGGCCTTGTGGATCTGACGCAGAAACACGGGAAGGCCACGTCTAGCACAGAACTATACTGCGTCTCTCTTCTACAAAGCGCGCGTGTCACAGAAACTGTGCTGCGCTACTACTCAAAAGAGATTTTCTCTAAACTGCATTATCTTTTACACATATGAAGTGTTTAAAAGAAAATGTAGAGTTTTTAGTCAGGTTGCCAAAAAAAATGAGATACTACTAACTAGTGAGATTTAGCTTTTGGTGTGTTCATTTGGAACGCATGTCTCTCTCTCTCTCTCTCTCTCTCTCTTTCTCTCTCTCTGTCTCTCTCCCTCTGATCTGCAGACTGACAAGACTGTCTGAGTGGTCATCAGTGTTTATTTATTTTATTTAAGTGAAGCACAACACACATCCTAGTTCCAATCCAAGCGCTTGTCTTTCAGGAAAGAGCCAGATCTTGAGCTGGAAGGTCTCCTGAAACGTCACTACACGACAGTCGAGTTTTTTCAGGGCACGATGATGAACGCAGTAGATCTAGAACGCGTCAAGGTAATGACGCGTGGCGGCGGCCGGGGGGCTTCTCTGCTCGTTGCTTGCTTTTAGCACCCTTCCTTCCGGTCTGAAAAAATACCTTTTTTTTTTCCCTCCGACTACGTGTAACAAAAGCAGAACCGAGGTCGAATGCGATTGCTGCCCGGTAGCCCTAGATTGTATCTGTACCCAACGGTTACTTGCTATATTTATTGGTGAATCATGAACACCTTCCTTCCCCTTTACTTTTAAATATTTGTCTCCTGGGTATACTTTTTTGGTTGCTTAAGTATTACAATAATACTCAAAAATTTGAGAAATTTCAACACTTCAAAGGTTTCATCATAAAGAATAACAACTTTATCATTCGGTTCAAACATGTTTATGCAGAACGTTTTCAAATCGGTTTGAAGTCCAAACAAAACAATCAGCAACCAAAAAAGTCTACTAGTTTAAGTGTTCCCTTCAGAGAGAGAAGAACCCTCCCTTATTCATGAGCATTAAGAGTTTAATATTTGAGATTATTTAGGCGTATGAATTTAATTAATTTGAATTAGATCAGGCATATATATGGATAATATATATTTTATATGTTATCGATATATAATTTTTATTTTTCTTCTTCAATCGCCGATCCAAAGGACCAAATATGTAATAATCAACTTTGTATAGACTACAATTTTGTTATTACTTATTTAAAAAAAATATAAATACTGTACAACGTTTCGACTGCTTATTCTGCAGCCTTTATCAAGTACTGTGCACTTGCTCCGTCTCAAGTGAATTGTATTTTTTTTCTCACCTGGCACATGTATTTATACCATTTGGTATCCAAATGATTTAAATAAATATTCAACTGAATCCGCACCCCGTGGCTTTAATATTCTCAGTTCCGGGTTGACCGAGCTGAAGTTCGGTCGTTTTACTTTTTCTTATCAATATATGAGAGAGAAAAAGTATTGAATTCATGTCCAAAATTCGATGAAAATACTGAATCAAAAAAGTAGGTTCCATAAAATCGCCTGTGTTTCTGTGAACAAAATATTTTAAACAAAAAGTGATGATGATGAAAAGATGATTTGTCTTCCGGAAATAGTAATGTATATATTTAAAATTTTTAAAAATCGCTAAAGCTGTTTTCGAAGAAGTGTGCTTACATATAAACCTATATTTCCCGTTTAATATTATAAGATATTAATAAAATCGATTGTGCCAATTTTACTTGAAGTTATAATTGTTTAAAAATTCATTATATTTTAAAATCTCCAATTGTTTTATATAGACAGACCTATATAACGCAAAATACTTAATTAGGCCTATCTTTTTTCACTTAATAGAGTCCTCATTTCTTTTGGCTATCATCAAAAAATTCTAATTATTATTACACCAACAAATTAGAACGGGAAATTAGATTTAATCGAGAGTACGCCTAGGCGGTAGACAACCAGTATGGTAAGGGATGAGAAACGAAAGAAAAGAAGCAAGGAGAGGTTTCAACTCCTCCATTGAATACACTTGAAAAAGGAATATGGAAAGGGAGTAGAATGAAAGCCCCGCCTACTACCTCGGACCCAATAGAAAATTATGAAAAGTCACAGCGTGGGCGAATGAAGGAGGAGGGATTTATTTTTCTCCCTTCCCATAGGCTAGAGATCTGACTCATCCCTTCCTAGAGAGCTTTGAGACGTGATGATATTAATTTATTTATTTTTAATATTTTTGATAAGATTGATTAATTAAATAAGGCATTTGAAAAATTGTGTCTATTGTACATGCGTCTTTGTGTTGGTTGCATAGCTTAAATGCACTGCTAGAGTGGATACTTTTGACTGATACAGAGTGTGTTACTATTCCATTCTCTGCTAAGTTTGAAGATGTAAACTATGGTTTGAGGGGAGATGGCTAACTAATGTCAGACCAGAATCTCTTGTCTGTCAAGTATATCGCCATTGGTTATTTTCAGGGCCGCAGATAGTCTTGACGGGCCCCGGGGCTACTAATACGCCCCCCCCCCCCCCTCAACCCTTTCTAGTTTGAATTGAGGACTTCCGGGAGGCCTGGGGGGGGGGGGGGGGGGTATGAAAAAATGTTTGAAAATTAGGCACTAAAATCTGCGTTTTTAGCTAGCCTGAGACGAGAAAAATATTATCAAATTTCACTTGATTTATAAGCATTTTAAATTTAAAAAAAAATCTGGTGTGACAGCACACAACTTTCTCTTACCTTTGGTAATCTAAACAAAAACATGACTCCTTCAGGATTTATTCCTTTTATGAATAAAAAATATCTTTCTTTTTTTTTGAGATGGGTAAAGAAACCAAACTCTAGAATAATACAATATTTTATAATAAATTACCCGAAAAGTCCTGTCCAAAAATATATAGACTCAAATTCATTAATTCTTAATTTTTGGAATCTTTCCATTCTGGAAGATTTATCTATCCTCAAACAAAAAAAACAGGAGACAATTTCCAAAAAAGTTTCACTTTCAACTACTGTAGTTATATTTTATTTCTTTTTTTTTTTTAATTTTTCAATAAAACTTGCAGAAATTTAAACGAATTATTCAATATCTCAAAGAGGTAGAGTGATCGATATTTTCTTCATTTATTAGACATCTTTATGACTTTTTTTTTCTTTCTTTCTTTCATTCGTGAATCTAATTTTTTCGTAAAAAGTTAATTTACTTTTACCATCAGATCTGACGGAAATTAAAAAAAAAAATTAATTAAGTTAATATTACAAAATATACATCTGTATAGGCAGTCTATGTAAGAAAATATCTTTAATTCTAATCTTAAGAGACTAGAACCATCTTGATAAAAGATTTTTCTTTTGATAAAATAAAGACCAATATCTTTTTTTTTTTCTTAAAACGAAAATTTAGTAACTTCCTTCCCTTAGAGCAGGCATGTCAAACTCATATGATATTGCGTTCTACATTATCTATATATTTCCTACCCATATGGGAGCGTAGACCCAATTTTTTTTTTCTAATTTCAAAACGTCTTTCCTAATCTATGTATTAGCGGGCGAAGGTGTTATGATATTTTAACGTCGTAAATAGGTATATAGTTGAAACAAGTAATTAAGGGAAGGATAAACAGTAATAACGATTTTGATACGAAGTACTTCATCAGGTCTGTGTTAATTTAATGTGATTAACATATGTTGGCATTATAATAATCAGAATAACATTTTTTGTTGTGTGTCTAATTTGTGTTTTTTTTTTTATTTAATATACACACAAGATGAAAAACACAGATTATTACTGTCAACATATATTAAACACATTAAATTAACGCGGACCTGATGATGGTATTCTGTATCGAAATCGATAGTCCAGAGGTTAAATAATTTTCAAACAAAATTCGTTATTACTGTTTATCCTTCCCTTAATTAAATAAAATAACGAAAAATGAACTTCATCAAGAAATAGGTAATGTTGAAGGTTTAGAATTTTTAGTGAGGTGAATTGCTGAATCAATTTGTAGTAGAAAAAATAAAAGGCCAAGCAGCTATGGTTATTTCTTTATTAAAGAACCCACAGCGTCGTTTCGGTCGACTATGCAACCATCATGGCTAGGGTTCAGTCAACAGAAAAACCTCTTACGTTCTTTGGCAGACATTTCATAAAATTCATTATTAACTATCAGATATAATGTATTCAGCACCAAAGTCAATATGATTATATTTCTGATAGGTCGTAAGGCTGATTTCACACGGGGCTGATTCGAAGCAACTAGTTGATTTCACTAGTTTACTCAACTAGTTGCCTGGAAATTGACTGCCGTCTGAAGACTCGTTTTCACACGAGGCAACTTGTGTAATCAACTTCTCTCCCCGCCAGAGTCAGACCGACAAATCGTTCTATATCAAAATATTTTCTGCATGTTCTATGGAATCCGCTAGGCAACTAGTTGACTAATGTGAAAGCCCCATTGCTCGTAATGCCTTTTTAGTTTAATTGAGTTGACTCAACGGCACATGTGCCTGACGAGAATCCGCCAGGCGGAAAAGTTGACTGCCTGTGAAAGGGGCCAGGCGGATTCCATTTATTTTCTACAGAAGTTGCACACCCGTTGCATTTGCCCGGTCAACTAGAGGAATCAACTAGTTGCCTCGAATCCGCTCAGTGTGAAACTAGCCTAATGAATTTTATGAAATGTCTGTCAAAGAACGTAAGACGTTTTTCTGTTGACTGAACCCTAGCCTTGGTCGCATAGTTGACCGAAACGCCGCTGTGGGTTCTTTAATAAAGAAATAAACCTAGCTGCTTGTCCTTTTATTTTTTCTAAAAGATTTTTGTTAGGCTTCAACTTTCTCTTTATCTAATTAAAAATATTTCTTATTTTCAAGGGAATTTCAAGGGGAATAGGAGAATTTTTGACTTCACAGGGACGTGTAGAAGTGATCTGTCCCTGATAAATCAAAATATGTATCTGCTTTTGGTTTCATTGCTATTTGGGTTGATTCATACCCTAAATAATTAATTTATATTCTAAACTGAATCCCCAAAAAACTAAAGCAAGATTATTAACTTTTAGCTGTCTACCGTTTCAGGGATACATGAAAGTATCTCCATTTGTTCTGATATCAGAGCACCTATTTTGTGGATCCCTGAAATAAATAAATTTTTATTTACTTGATATAGCAAGTAGACCTTGAATTCAAATTAAACAAATATTTAAATAATTCTCTAATTTCAATACAAATAATCTCATCATTTTCAATTCATTCCATGCACGGTAACATCAATCAATGCTCATGATTCACTAATCCGTAGTTGTGCTGATATTAGTTTTTTTTTATTCTTAGTGTATGTTTCTCGGTTTTAGCGAGCATCGCAAGGACCTCGTGCATGGCCCTCACCTCACTTCCGCCCTTCGGCCCTCTTTATTTACAAACAACCAAAACTACTAGATGTATCTTGTTTTTTAATCTTGTTTCATTCTAGATACTGTTGCATATAGAAACATACAAACAAAAAAAAAAAATAAAACAAAAGACTGTTGGTTTTCTTTGGTTACACCTTGCATATTCTTTTTCTATATATATTTACATATAAATATATAAATATAATTATTTTTCCTTTCTTGCATCATCATTTGATAAAACAAAACAATTGTGTCGACTCTGACTCTCCAGAAAACCCCCGGATTTGGAGCTTGAAGGTCTGTTCAAGAGGCATTTCACAACTGTGGAATTCTTCCAAGGGTCAATTATGAACCCAATCGACCTGCAAAGAGTTAAGGTAAATTTGGGACCTCGACCCCCACCCCCCAAACCCCGCTCTTCTAAACTCCACCCTAAGCCCCAACCCCTGACCCCCAGGCGCCTTGATGGACCCACTGACATCCAAAGAAACACTTAGGAAACGGATAGAGATTAATAACATGAAACCTATTAACCTAGAGAGCTTCTATTATCATAACTAATCTGAATTATCTGTTGATTTAATTTTTACAGGGGTATTATAAGAAGAACTTTATTTGACTTTGACATCATGAAAAAGGACAAAGAATTAATTTTTAATTAAGGAAAATTCAGGAATTTCACGTAATATCGCTAACAGTCAGCTCTACTTTATTGATAATTAATTTAAGAATTTTAACAGACGTTAAAAATAAATTTACATTTTTTCATTTCGCAATTTTACGACTACTTTATAGATTTTAAATATTTTAAGAGCGCATATAAATTATCTCAAATGATAATGAAATTTTAATATATATTTAAATTTTTTTAATATTATCTTAACATTATCTTGTCATAGGTAAAAGTGAATTAATTTTTTTGATTGATTTTCTGATAGAATATGATTAAGGCCGAACCCTCACAAGAACGGACACCGATAAAAAACCTGAAACAATTTCCGCTATTGAATTCGAATGACAGTCAAAAAACGATTTGTTTCAGGTATTTTCTACGTTCTTGGTAAAACTCCTTAAGCCAGACCTCCATAAAAACGGATATTCTATCACCAACAAAATACCTGAAACAATAATTTTTATCTTGTTCTTCATTCGTATTCAAGACAAAACAACTTGTTTCGGGTTTTTTATCGGCGACAGAGTGTCTGTTCCAGGGGCGGATTAAAGGGGGGGGGGGAGAGGGGGGCGATCGCCCCCCCCCCCCCCCGAGAAGAAATCCAAACAGTTATAAAAACTAATAGTCTAAAGAAATTATGATTTCCGCTCTTTAATTTCAATTGAATTTGTTACCAATCAATTTAAATAAATAGGAAAGGGGTCTAAAAAGCCATAGATGCCCACAAAGTCCTTAAATAAAAAAAAAAAGTTAAAAAAAAACCGCCCCCCCCCCCCGACAAAATTGCATTAATCCGCCACTGGTCTGTTCTTGTAGGAAATAGTTTATCTCTCATAGTCGGTGGATGGCGACCATGAGTTACACCAGCTAGGCATTTTTTTCTTTTTTAATCTTTGCCATTGCCCGTGACCCGTGGCTCAGAGAAAAGACACTAGCTTCTCATGGCTGGGGTCCCGGGTTCGCTTCCCGTCTCAAGCAAGAAATTTCATTTGAATTGACTACCAATCATTTGAAATAAATAGAGATGGGGTCTAAATGGCCTTAGATGCCGAAAAAGACCTTAAACAAATTTAAAAAAAAATTTGCCATTCTTTTTTAGACGTGTTTAGGTTTAAGTTAATTAATTTCTCCATTTTAAGTCATTAAATTTTTGAATGAAAAGAAATATCTAAAAATTAAATCAACAGATACACACTAGAAAAAAAAAATTAGTAGTAAATTTTTTGTGATGATGTGTGCTAAGTAGTTACGAATAACGATTCTCTTTTTGTTTTTTTTTTTTATTTTTTTTTCGAATATCTTAAATTATGAATTCACAGGAAAATGAATATCATTTTTCATTATAAAGTTACACCAAAAGTTTTTTGATCAAAAAAAAGAAAAAACTTTCTGTCAAAATAGAAAAAGTTTTTTTTTTTATTATAAAATTTAATTGAATTTCTTCATCTTAATAATTGAGTATGAAGATGTTGTTATCCTTCTTTTTTTTTTTTTAATTAAAAATTTGATTATATTCTTCTTTATTCAAAAATCAAATAAATTATCCTATGATGAAGTAATTTGAGTATCTGAATCGATGATGAAAAAAATTCCATCGTTTTATGTTACTAGCATCCTTCTTTCTAAGATTAATGCACAATAGAAAAAAAAAATCCTGTGCCGTACGCAGGAACAGACAAGTCGTTTTGTCTTGCCCCGTCTTTTGTTCAACTGAGTGTCATTTGTCATTTGCCTGAGACAAAATGTCTAAGACGAGTCGCTTTGTCACCGTGACGACACTCATTCACACAAAAGGCAAAACGACTTTTCGGACAAAGTCTCTCTTCCAGTGTACGTTTGGCCATAGATCTTTTCACAAAAAAATCAAAATTTTATCTTGTTCCATATGTCTAGTATAGACCCAGTAATTTCTGTAAACTAGACCCAGTATTTTCTGTAAAAAAAAAAACAAATAGATAGAAATTCCTGTGAATGCATATTTAATGAAAATTTAGGAAAAAGCCCGTCCCGACACAGAGATGCGGTGAGGTCAGAATCCATCCAAGGTTCCGGGTTGGTGTCCCAGGTGTGTCGATGTCGCTCTGTCCCTGGATGTTCAGCAGCTCAGAGAATTCTAACACACCAACACTGCACCCACTAACAACGATTCTCAACAATATGGAATCAATTTTATTAATCATAAACAAAAAGACTCATGTTGATTAAGAATTGTGGTGTGAAAAGTACCTCAAACTTATATTAAAATAAATATTTTCTTTCCAATGGAAACTTACTTTTTGTTTAAAACTCAGCCCGGAATATATCTTGTAAAAAAAAAAATGGGAAAAAGCAATGTGATATCATTAGTCCACCATTGAACTGACAACAAAAATGAAAAAGTTGAGGAAACTCTGACTACAGGAATATTTAAATCTTCCGAAGCAATGTCCCCATTATTTATTACCAACTGGAAATGTTTCTGGGGATATATTCCTGGACGTTACTTTGAATCTTTGATACAGATATTGAAGAACACCTATCAACCCTCTACTCAAAGAGACTTCCTGAAATATCTCCTCAGAAATATTTAGTCGGAATAATTATTCTTTGATAAAAAAATTTATTCCATATTCTGAAGAATCAAAATAAAATTTTTTTTTCAAAATATTATTCTTTGTTATACAATTAAATTTTTTTTTTTTTTTTTTTTTTTTTAATTTATCTTTCTACACTTCTTATTCGTTTTCTAATCAGAGTGATTATTTTTATATTTTTTATTGGGTGCGCTTCACACACATTCTTCAACACTAAGAACACAACTTTACTCTCTCTCTTATCTTTCTCTCTCTCTCTCTATCTCTCTCTTATCTTCTTTTCTTACTTTTTCTACATTTATAACCAATTTTTTTTTTGTTATTTATTTTCAATAATAAAATTCAAAAAATTAAATTTTCGTTTCAAGATCCCGCTAAGAATATTAAAAAAATTCTGCATATTTTAGGAAAAGTGTTTAAGGAAAAGTGAAGATATTGAGATATTGTCTTGCCAGTTCTACAATTTTCAATCTTGATTTTACCCGCTTTTCTTTCAATGAACGAGAATAAGGAATTCCGATCCCTTAAGGCTTACAGATATACAACAAAATACCGTAACGTAACACCGAGTGAAAGCTACACCTAATATCGTAACAACTGATAGAGGAATTTCTTCTTATCGTTGAATCAAAGGATAGTCGATCACTGACTTTAAGCTATATGCTTTGTCATTATCTAGAAGGATCCGCATTATTATGAAGTGAAGATAAAATATGGGTTGCAAAACATCCTAATTTTTGCAGTAACTTTAAGAAAAAATAATATATGTGCGTTAAGAACATCTATTGCAAGAACATATCATGTTTGTTGTAAGTACGACCTAATGACGTTCATGTCACGAGTTATGTTGCGCATCGGTGTTACGTTAAGGTACTTTGTTTCAAGATTGGATGCAGATATGAGAATGAAGATGAGAAAGATTAGAGAGAAAAAAATATACACGTAGAGGAGGTATAAATAGGAAATAAAGTTATATTCAGGAGCCGATAAATGATTACGCGTAACTCCATATACCAAATAAAAGGCTGAGCTCCTGAACCTTTACTTTTGGCAAAATGCATTTGAAATAGTAATTTGTATTTCTTATTGCACGATATTCTTTAGTTGGGATCTTGAAAGACATTTAAGACAAAAACAACTAACCAACCAAAATTCACTCACCATCAATATTGTAAAATCTTTAATTAGTAGATATTATTAGCATTCGTTAATCTCTCGGAGTTAAGTTTTAAAACGATAGTTGACTGAGACGCTGTTTTTTGAATCAACTGGTAAGTCCATTCTTCTCACTCTCTATCTCTCTTTCTCTCTCTCTCTCTCTCTCAAAGTACTAAAAAATTCTTTCCTCACTTTACTTACATATATTCCTTTTGTGCTCTTTTATGCATGCTTTCTAACACTGCACTATTTCCTATCTTACTAAATAAAATAATTTATACGTATGTTTTATTTTTTTCTGTTCTTATTAACTGCATATGGTATTTACTAAACTAAATTTTTTTTTTTATTAATAATAGTACTTTAATGGGAATTTTAAAAATTTCGTTTCAAAACATGAATAAAAACAATTTTACATAATTTTTTTAATCTTCAAATTATATTAATATCTTACATAATTTTTCTCGACCAATAAGGTCGTTGTCTTCTTTTAACAGATATAAAAAAAAACTTAAGAATAAAGTTATTTTCTATTAAATTTTTTTTCTAAATTTTCATTTCAAAAACGGCCTTTGATATTAAGGGGGTTAATCTTCTTCTTGAAGCTGAATTTAGAGAAGCCGAAATGATCCCTTGGGCTTTTTTACAGGTACACGAGGCAGATGCCTGTCTGGTCCTGGCCAACAAATACTGTCAGGATCCGGATGCTGAGGATGCAGCCAACATCATGCGTGTTATCTCCATCAAAAACTACTCAGACGACATCAGGGTTATCATTCAGTTGATGCAATATCATAATAAGGTATGAATTTTTATAAGATGGGCTTTTTCTTTTCTTAGAAATATAAATACTGTATCTCCTAGAGTTCTATTGGACTGAAGAAATCAATTTAGGTTAAAGAAAACAAGTCAAGTCTTAAGAATATTTTTCTTACAGGCATACCTCTTGAACATTCCATCGTGGGATTGGAAGCAAGGCGATGATGTTATCTGTTTGGCGGAGCTCAAGTTGGGTTTCATAGCGCAGAGTTGTTTGGCACCCGGTTTTTCTACCATGATGGCCAATCTCTTCGCCATGCGCTCCTTCAAGACGGTTAGTTTCTCTTTTATTTTATCATTAATATTAATACATTGTATTCTTTCCAAGAGTTCTATCTTCCATAGCGTTTAGATAAGAGGGATGAATTTCTTCTCTTTTATTCACTTCTTTGAACATTCAGGTTATAGCTAAAAAATAATAATAAATTTTGAGAATTACCGAAATATTAATTGTTAATTTCATTTTAGATATATAATATTTTTTGGGCGGGTATATTTTATTTTTGGATATATCACTTTTGGAAAGATTAGCCTATTAATTGTTTTCTTAATTTCACATGGGGCAGTTTTTGGTGTATAGTGCTCCAAAGAAGCTAATGGAAATATTTGTAAAATTATAAGCATGGTGATGGTCATAAAAGCTTTTTAGTTGTTCTTGCTGGGTTTTTAGGAGGGTTCATAATCTGTCACATCATATTGAAATCTCAACAGCTAATAAAAGAAAGATTTGTTAAGTTACGATTTATTAATCAAAGATTTGTACTTTAAAAGAAGATGAACTATAAATTTCCAAAGGAATCCATTTATAAAGCCCTTTTTTTATTAATCTAATCCTAAAGGTTCATAAAACAACTATCAACACCTCAACTCATCAATATTTTTTTTCATATTTAAGAAGGCATAAGTGGAAAAGATTGTCTTCAAAGTAAGGAAGAAAAGATTAATAATAAACTTAGAGTTTAGATGGAAGTTGTCAAGTGGGATGGATGTGATTGTGCATTGTCCTGTGCAGTCGGACATGCAGTCCTGGCAGAACGACTATTTACGCGGCACGGGAATGGAAATGTACACTGAGACTCTGAGCCCCACCTTTATAGGGATGCCTTTTGCACAAGCAACCGAGTAAGTGATCCGTGAGCGAACATCATCAGGCTGCAAATCACCGATCAACGATTCCTCTTCCCTAATTTGCTCAACCGGGCTAAAACAAACAAATAAACAAAAACCTGCTCTTCCACTCTCACTCAAAATGCTCAAAAACAGAGCAATTAAAGCTTCACTTTTTGGCACGTCATCATTAAGTAGTTATTGAGAAATTCACAGCTTCTCATGCCTGTTGATGCTTTCTTCTATTTCTCTTTCTTTCTCTGTTTTCTTTCTTTTTGTTGAACTTTTCAGATTTTCAAAATTGTAAAAGAAAAGATTAGATAGAATTTTGATCTTGTGAGTCTCTGCTGTTGTCGGTTACAGTCTCCGGATACTCAGGCTTGGCAGAACGATTACCTACAAGGCACCGGGTGTGAGATGTACACGGAAACGCTGTCGCCATCGTTTACTGGAATGACATTTCCGCAGGCCAGCGAGTAAGTCGGGTTTCTCCCGGGAGAAATTTAATCCCGGGAGTTACGGCTCCGTCACTAAAAATAGTGAAAAAGTGTAACATTAACAAAAAAATATTTTATTCGTATTAACAGAACATCCAATTTATCCTTTCACTAGTATTTTTATTTATAATTTTGCCCATACTTATATATTATGATGATTCCGTTTCTGGGCCTGAATAAATTCATATTGGGATTTTATTTCGATATATTTTCTTTCTTTTAGAGTAGTATTGCTGGGTACAGCTTAGATCTTGTTAAGCGTTGAGTTACACTACTACTACTGTAGAATAAAAAAGATAACTCATCGAATGGGTTTATTTCTTCAGTCAGAAACTCTATGTCTTTCACAAGAGTAGGATATTTATTATGGTTCCTTATTTTTCGAATTAGCTTTTGAATCAACATTCAAATCTGCAGCTTTTTTCCATAAGACTATGATATTCGACTACTAGAAGTATGTGGAATGTTACATGGAATAAATCCTGCTGTTTTCTAGCTAGTTCCAAGAGTAGGCTACTTCGTGAGACTGAGGTCCCGGGTTCGCTTCCCAAGAGAGAAAAATTTTCAATTGATTTAGCTACCCATCATTTGAAATAAATATGGATAAGGTCTAAATGGCCTTAGATGCCGAGAAAGATCTTAAAACAAATAAATAAAAAAGAGTAGACTATTTCTTCAGATCCACCAATCATAAGAGGAATTGCTTTTTAAATTTTTCAAAATTGAAAATTTTTGAAACAATGAAGCAAATTTTCAAGACTAAAACTTAAAATGTATAACAATTGTGACGCTCTGTCTCCTAGACTAGATATTATGGTCCTTTCCTCTTAATACGAATAATTATTTCGAATTATTTATATTCTTATATTGCTAGAAAAAGTTTTAATAATAAAACATTAAAATAATATACTTTTTCACACACACTACAATCAAATAAATAAAAATAAGTTAGAATGAATATTTTTGATGGCAAGTGACAGAACCGTTTTTAGATCCCGCTAAAAATGGAGTGTTGGCCTGCGTTTAGTGTATTTTTTCAATTAGAGTTTTTCTTTTAACCAGAGAATGATTTTTTTTTAGCAGAATGATTTAACAAGAATGGTTTTGGTTTTATTATTTTATATGCTCACCGCCTGTCCTCGATCATCTATTTTTTTTTTTTTTAATTTATAATTTTCTAAAAAAAATAAGATGTTAATACAGAAGTAATTTTAATCCAAAGGGATTTAAAGATTTAGATATTAGTGAGATTGCATGCCCTAAAAAAGGAGATGGTGATGATAAGTTGATGAATGACGGAACGTTTTTTTTTTCCACCCCCGTTTAGTTTTAATAACTAATTATGGATTTCAGGTGACTGACTGACTTTATGTAGACTAATGCAGTATCAGCTGCTAAATTTTCTCCTCGTTTGGTTTCTAGGCATCTTGTTTAGGCACTTGGTTGTCGCACGGTTAATGGTTATTGGTTTAATGGTGACTTTTTATTCTTCTTTTCTTTCTTTCTCTTTTTCTCCTTTATTTGCATGTAATTTGCTCACGCTTTTTGTGTGCCCACTAAGCCCTTTTAATACACTCAGAATTTGTTATAGTTCTCTTCGTTATTAATTTTCATTATTGGTAAACCCCAATCAGAGCTCAATCGGATCCGCAAATTCGGAGATGAATCACGAACCCGAATATGTTCTGTTTTTCGAGGATTCGATCTAAAACTAATCCGTGATTCTGGATCTTAATCCTTTTAAAAATTCATTAAATTATTTCACTACAGTGGTTTTTTTTTTTGAGAATTTTAAAACAAAATCTTAAAAGGATTAAAAGATCTTTGGATCCAATAATCTAAAACTTTTTTATCAAGAGGATTTCAATTTAAATTCAAAATTCTGGATTCTACCCCAAAATGATCTCAATTATTCCCATCTCTTAGTAGAATCTAGAGTCAAAATAAACGTTTATATTTGATTCAAATTAAATATTTTTCAAGATCTATAGATTTGAATAAGATATTTGTTTTCAATATACCTTGATTCGGAATTTAACTAAGTCATAGTCTTAGTCATTTAACAAGAAGTGTGGTGCAATGGATAGCACACCTATGCCCCCGAAAGGATGGAGTTCCTGGGTTCGATTCCCGGGGGACCCTTGGTCTCACCGACAAAAAACAATAATAATAATAATATATTTACTGTATTTCCATCATACAAATACATATTTGTATGGAAAGCGTCAGATATCAATACAAAATTCATTTAAATTCTCATTAAAATATTGTTTCAATGAATAGAAATATTTTTCAATCAAATAATGACTCGAATGCCCGTGTTCCAAATAAGTTTTTTAAATGACTTGACAAATGATTATAAATAGTAACACTGAGGTATCTAGGATTTTTCTCAGTCGTGGTCAATCTTTGCAGAGGTATTGCTAAGTCTTGACAATTCCGGGTATCGTGGCTATATGCAGTATTCAGCATAGGAAATTCAGAGGATCTCCCTTCAAGATTCTCACAGTCTTGTTTAAAGTTTATATTTGAAACTAGAAAAATGAAAGTTTGGTTTGGATTCTGTAGTTCGAGATTGTAGGCCTATATTTCAAGCAAATATTGTACTGAAGTTTCGATTTTGTCATTTCGGCTGCTGAGAACATTTCACTTTATAAATTAATTATAATTTTTTATTTGATAAAAGTATATCCTAGTAGATTAAAATGTTACTCGTTATGTCAAAAAATTATTATAATTCGACACTTCTAATACAAAATAGAAATTCTGAGTGTATTTTAGGAATATTTTTTTCCTAGTGTTAATATTTAATAAAATATTTCATATGCTTGCAATATTTATTATTTATTATTTGTTGAATTTGATTTCTAATCTTTTTCATGTGTTCATTTCAGGCTTTGTTTTACAAAACTCAAATTGTTATTATTGGCAATTGAAATCAAAGGCGAAGATGGCAGCGATAGTAAAATCTCAATAAATCCGAGAGGAGCCAAAATTACAGCCAATACTCAGGGATTCTTTATTGCACAGTCAGCGGATGAAGTTAAAAGGTAAATTTTATTCTTCTTTTTAAGGGTTATGTTAAATTTACTATACGTATGTTTATTAGGGTGGTCCTTTTCAAGTTGCATTTTTTTAATGCAGGTACCTCTCAAATTGTTCCTTTATATAAAAAAATAATGGGGGAAAAATCGGTGAAAAAGAACACGTGTTTTAAATTTTAAGTCCCATGGCACTTAAAATTTAAAACAACGATTAAGCAAATAATTATGAAATGAAAAAGAAATCTGAACAAATCTATCAATCTATCTTTTCTTATCAGTTCTATTAATTTAGAATGAATTATTTAAGGTAATTAAGCAATAAAATATTGTAAATAATGAATTTCTAATTTTATTGGAATATGAAATTAATTTAATCTCTTGTGGACGAAAACAAAGGGAATGCTTAGTTTTAAGGAAATTTTGAAAATTCTCAAAGTTCAAAGGCGATGGGCCTGTCTGTTTTACAAATGAGTTCAAATTTTGCAGACATTATTTTTTAATGCAATGGAAAACATCTACTGGTACATGCTATTATATTTCTAAAAAAAAATTTGACCTCTATAAATAAGGACCACCCTATTGTTTACTGTGGGACCCCCGAAGGCTAGTTATTATAATTATTATTGAAATTAAAGTTTACTCTCTACTAAAATTTACTTGTCATTTGTATTTTTATATAATAATGGAGAATTGGAGATATCAGCCAAATTGGGATTATCTAGGTCAGCGTTTTCCAAACTGTGAGGCGCGCCTGGCTAGGGAGGCGCGGACTAGTCTAAGGGGGAGGCGCGAATATTGGCCACCAAGATCAATTTTCTAAATGTTTGCTCGCTAGTTTTATAAATCAAATAATAATATTTAGAAGATTCTGGGCCATTTGGATACCAAATGGCTTAAATAAAAATGCCTGGACCCCAATAGATAATAGATATAATAATAATAGATATATTCGAGTATCGTTTAAAGTCTTAAATGGCCTAATTTTAAATGAGAAAAAAGTGTAAGTGTTAAAAAAAAAAAAGATTGGATTAGGGGTTGAAAAATTGAAAAAAATGTTTTTTTAATTTATTTTAGCTAAATCGAAGCCACTAAATAGAA
>JAKCPI010001656.1:0-16642 GCA_023213315.1 Euborellia annulipes | reverse complement strand
AATAGATCAAGCCTGGTATCAAGTCGCTTAAAAAAATAGTCAAAGCACTATAACAACCGTGTACGAGAGATAAAGGCAATGAACAAATGAAAAACAAAACTAAAAGCTCGAGTTCAAATCTCTCTAGGAGCCCTCGGGGCCTGGTGTAGGGGTTAGCGTGCTAACCTCGTATACCAAAAGTCGCGGGTTCGGAGCCCATTTGGATACCAAATGGCTTAAATAGAAATGCCTGGACTCCCAATAGATATATTTAAATATACAAGTATCGTTATAAGTCTTAAATGGCCTGAGTTGCTGAAAAGACTGTGTGTGAGTGTGAATGAGAAAAAAGTGTAAATGTTTAAAAAAAAAAATCTCTCGAGGAACTATTTTTTCTTTCCTTCCTGAATTTTTGTTCCCCCGAGGCTTGGATCGTCCATTTTTTCCCATCCATTTTTTGTTTTCCAAAGAATGGAACAACTCTGGTTTTTGGTTAACCAACGCTTGAGCCAACCTTGGTTTTTTTTGTTTCTGGTACATTGTTATCATCCAAGGCTTGAACCATGCCTCGCCCAATGCTGGTGACGCTTGGCTCAAGCTTGGTCCAAGCCTTACCCAATCGTGTATTCCTACCTGGGTAGCATCCAAATTTTTAGTCTTTTTGGCATTTTAGGCCATATAGAAAACGATATTCATATATAATAATAATAATAATAATACGATATTTGGGGGTCCAGGCAAATGTATTTATACCATTTGGTATCCAAATGATTTAAATAAATATTCATCTGTCAACATCTCTAGCCAGTCGGCCACGAGGGGAGAGAATTTAAAATATAAAATTTATTTCTATTATGGGAATTTTCAATTATAGACCACATTTTGTATTAATTATTTATTTAAAATATAATTACTGTACAACCTTTCGACTCCTTATTCTGCAGTACTGTGCACTTGCTCCGACTGAAGTAAATTGTTTGAAATTCCCATAATAATAATAATACAAACCACAAAAGCTTTAATAAGCAAAATTCATTTCGTTTTGCTGTTTTGACTTTTAAAATCTAAACTCACTGTTTGTTGTTGGGTTATAGGCCCTAGTTTATTTCGACGGAATATAGACTACCAAACTAATCAACTCATCAATTGATATTTCGATTAGTGCAGTTTGGTTGCCCTACCTTCTAGTAATAATAAACAAATTCTAAGTAAATCTATGTATACACAGGCTCTATATCGGAAATTTAATATGTTTATCGATTTAACTAAGAGCCTACTATAACTTCGGAATCAATTGGTAAAAAAAACTAGTTGGAGACCCATTGTAAATAAAAGATTTTCTACTTGTTCGCTGAAAGAAAAAAAAGAGAAATAGATGGTGAACTTTAAGAAGAGTGCCATTAACATTTTAAGAGGGCGAAGGATTGGTATGGGAAACTGTGACCCCTTGACCTCGCGGGAACTTTAGAAGTGAGTCACCGAAAGTGGCAAAAAGAAGAGAAAGAGAGATAAAAAACTTCGCCATCAAACATCCAATCCTGTGTGTTTTGTTTTTGTTTGAAATATAATTAACCGATTTAAAGATTTTGCTCCTGTTTACGGTATCTTAGTTTGTGCATTTGAAAGTCAACAATAAAACAATTCAATTTTCTGGTCTCATCTTTCCCCTATTACATTATAATATAAAATAATTGAGGAAAAATGACATTAAAAGAAATTATCCACAAAAACTGATTCGCAATTTCTCAAAAATTAAAAATTTCGAGTTTATGATAAATATTTAATGTAGAAAGTGGCTGTGTGGAATTGAATAAAGAGTTGAAGAGAAAAGCAGCCAGGTAGGGAGCCTCTATTAAATTAAAAATCCTTTTACGTAAAACGTTTCGGCCGATTTAATCTTACCATCTTCAGTTGCATTGGAGTTTTTTAGCAAATAGAGTTGTCAACAGTCTGTTCATAAGCTCATTAATAAACAATAGGTCTATGTGTATAAATAACAATGTAAATAATTGCATTGTTATTTATATACATAGGCTATTGTAATTAGACTTATTTTGCCTTCAAATTTGTTTGAAGAAAGGGCGTATATAGAAATTTTTTTTGGAGGGGGAGCCTGTACTCAAAAAGTTTTTTCTGCAGGAAATTTTTTTTTTTAAGAAACTAAAATTTTTTTTCACACGAAATTTTTTGCGGAACATTTTTTCCTTTGCGGAACCAAAGTTTTTCATCCTGCGGAAAAATTTGTTGCGCTGATGTCTGTATATCCCTATATATGTATATGTGTTTGGGAGGGAACCCATCCGCACATGGGGGACCCCCTCGCCCCCCCCCCCTCTATATACGCCCCTGGTTTGAAGCACACTTTACTTTTGTAATTTATAAGGGAAAGATGAGAGAAATGGAGTCATAATGACAGAGAATAAAAATATTTTTTTGTTTATAAATTGTTCATCTTGAATTCTAATGTACTGCCCCCCGGGCCCTGATATGTGGTTAGTATGTGGACCATTGGTACGTAAGGGCGGTTGCGGTTCACATCCCGCCCCTTGTAACAAAAATTTATTTAAATTGAATTGGCTACCAATCAATTTAAATAAATAAGGACGGGGTCTAAATAGCCTCAGGTGCCGAAAAATACCTAAAATAAAAAAAAAAACATAGGCTACTGTCTGAGAAGGATGTGAAGATAACTAAATAAAGTCTCTGACATGGCGATTGTAATTGTCACTTTTTTCTCTTATAATAGCGTAATTGACCATTTAATACTTGTATTTCCGACGAGATAAAAAAGAAACTCATTGGCAGTCTAATATCGTAAGCATAAATGATTAACTCGAATGATTGAATGCCTAACGAACTCATTGATTTCCTCTCTAAATTCCGGGATCCAATTACTTACTGATGATAACCAATTAAATAGGCTTGAACAATGGGAAAAAAAAGAGAAAAGTTTCACCCCGTATATAGAAATGGATTCAATTTATATACAAGGGAATAATTAAAAAACTTAATTTCACACAATCGCGCTATAAAAACATTAATGAAAATGGTGCGTGTGGTTTTTTTTTTATTTTTTTTTTTTGTGCCGCCCGCTCTGTCTCAGTTAATAAACAAGAAACACAATTTGTCAACAAAATTAATATCACTTTTTACTTTCTCTTACCTATGTATATATGTAATATATATATATAGAGAGAAAGTATTGGATTCATGTCAAAAATTCGATGTCGAGATTTTGATGGATCTTCACGTTTTGAGGTCCCCTGAATCCAAAAAAGTGGTTTTCGCGACATGGTCTGTCTGTGTGTGGGTGGGGTGTGTGGGTGTGTGGGTGTGTGTGTGTTCAATTTTAAGCATGAAGGAATTGAGCTATGAGGTTGAAATTTTATATTTAAGTTAAACACCCCCCGGGACCGGAAAAATAAGCTTTTAATCAAAATCGGCCAAAGAGTACTAGTACTTTACTGATGTACTTTTTCAGTTTTTTTCGATTTTCCAAAATTTGCTCCAACGATTTTTTTTTTTAAATTCAAAAATCAATTATTTTTTAGATGCTCTTTAAAATGTATATTCTCATTTTGCGATTGAAATCTTCTGAAGACCACTTTACTCTTGTATTTCATAGGGAAGGATAGGGAGAAATGGTTGCCATGGTAACAAAATATAAATATTTTCCCATACTTATAAATTTTACATCTTGAATTCAATTGTACCCTACTGTCGGAAACTAAATATATGCCGACAAAAATCTGGTGTGACAAGCACAGTGCACAACTTTCGATTACCGAAGGTAAGAGAAAGTTGTGTGCTGTGCGCCAGTCACACCAGATTTTTATTATAGCGAATATTTCAATCAAAACAAAAATTCATTTTAAAACAAAAGCGCAAATGAAAATATTGATGAAAAAATAAATTAATATCTATTAATTTTTTTTTATTTCTGACCCGCTACAATTTGTTATTTATTAATCAAATCTCATTTAAATTATGATTTAGGGCAAAAAAATTCATCTCTGAATTATCGTTTAAAATTCTAAATGACCTAAGATTCTGAAATTGAGGAGTGAGAAAAATTCCTCTATTTGGGTCCAATTGGGCCATCTTCAGGGCATTAAGGTGTTTTTTAATTCGGTCCTTATTTGACGGATGAACTCTAATTGATTTCTTATTGTATATTTTTTGATGATTATTTATAACGAATTAAATTTTTAAAGTAGAAATTATTTTTCGATTCTGGGACGAGGCATTATTATTACAATTACTAAATGTAATGTGCTTGCTCAGGGGCCCACATCTTGTGGGTACGTGGATGGCGACCACGAGCTGCCCTAGCTGGGACTGGCAGTACTTCTGTTCTTTGCATGTCAGTCTCTTCACTTCTATATTTTCAACAGGCGTCAGACCGTGCGACGGGCCAGCCTGTTCTATTCCTTCACCGTCGCGAAAACCCCCATCCCCTCCGTCGATCCCGCACCGCGGTATTAAGGCGAAGAAAGAAGAAGAAGACTAAATGTAATGTGCGAAAAAAAAATTAGGGACAAAAATTCTACAATGTGTCACACGTTAGTGACTTATCATCATCAAATGTTACCCCTCTATATATAGAATGGCTTCTCATGTGTTTTATAATTTTGTAAAACGCTCCACAATCGTATAATGTATGTGAATTGATTAAATAATATTGTAAATTGCCAGTCAGTATCATGTATCCGTATGTCTTTTTATATTCCAGTTGATGCTCTGATGATGAATTGCGTTATGCATTCCGAAAAATTTCCCAATAAATTGTTTTAATATATGGAAACAAGTCGCTGGTTTGTTTTTTCTCCTTATTAAATTTTTAGTGGTCAGTAATATAAAAAAAAAAAAAATCCCCATTCAGCTTTATTTCCTCTCGTATATTGATAATCCCAAAGTTCTGATTTAAATAACTACTAGTAGGCCTATAGCACAGCTCGATTGGAAAAATTTATTAGAAACAATAAATTTTTCCATTGCTACCCCCCCCCCCCAGCTATCATAGAAAGAAGTAACCTCGAGCTGTGCTATATAATTCAAACCTTATCCAGATTTCGAAATCTTAAATTCTGATTAAATATCTGTCAAAATTTTTTTCAAAACTAAAATACAAAGAAACGTTGATTTCTTAGACCGCTACAGGATTTTTGAAAAAATAAATCCCAGTTATTCGCATGCGTAAAGCCCAGAATTTTATATTTCAATCTTTTTATGTTTTACCAATTTCTTTAGATTTGAATTAAATTATCTGGATGATCGATTTTCTACTGTATAAACTTCTCTCTGTACCATCAGTTTATCTCTCGCGATTAAACTACAGAGCTGTTGATTTTGAGGGAGACAGAAAGAGCTCTTTGAATTTACTTTGACTCTGTTCATCATAATTAGTCCCAGGCCATTTGACCATTTACGTCATTGTTTTCGGTAGGCTACTGCGAATGGAGTATTTAATGATTTTATTGAATATTTTTACATATTCTAACAAAAACACTTAATTCTGTTCACATTATTTCGTTTATGTCAATATTATAAATATATATAATTATAGCCTCACAAAAAATGAATTTTATTTTTAATTTCATCAATTGTCATTAATTATATTCATTTTAACAAAAATATTTTTTAGCTTTTATTGTTATGTTTGCAAACATTAAATTTTAAACAAATATCGTTTGTTTTCTAAAAATACTTATGTTTGTCCCCTCGATGCAAATTTCAATTTGAGGTGCATAGACAAAGGACTGAAGCGCATCTGTTGCAGACAGCTGCCTTCGGCTTGTTCTTGTGTCCCTCTCAATCATCTCAATTGATGAGAATTTAACTCGCTTGAAAATGTTCTAATAAATATTAATAATACTAAAACTTCGTCGATTTTCATATTTTTTATTTATTCTCTTTTGATATTTTTTGAATTAATTTTGGCATTTATTTAAGGCGTTGTTGACCTCAAATTTGAATTTGTTTTAGATATTGCCCCAATATTCTAATAATTAGAATAATAGAGAAAGACGCTTGCCCAAATTCTTCTGGCCTTCGCCCAACGCGATTATTATCTTTGAAACTTAAATTATTATACTTTATTCTTATAATCAGGAGAGAAGTTGCTGTTACAAGTTGGGAAATAGAAAGTACAGGAGCAGCAAAGAAAAAAGAAATCCTTTATGCCTAAAGAGACGTTTCGGACAAAATTTATTCGTCCATCCTCAGTCCTCGTAGGATTATATTTATTTTAGGCACAAAGTTGCTGATGCACAAAGTCCGTGCACATGTAGGTCTACATTTTATTAAAAAGACGAGTGCTTAAAACGATGTGAGTGTCTTTTTCTAAAACGAATTTCTGTGCATCAAGAACGATTACAACTTTGTGCATCTAAGCCTACGAGGATTGAGGATGGACGAATAAATTTTGTCCGAAACATTTCTTTTTTTTTTGCTGCTCATGTTCTCTTTCCCAACTTATATTTCTTTATTCTTATTGATTTTTTTTTATTTTTTGAGATTTTTACTACTGTATAAGCAAGTTTGAGTTGTTTGCAACAGAGTGTTAATACTATAATATAATTAGGCCTATATGAAAATCCATATTTAGCTACATTTAAACTATCATCCAGGAAAAGGTAAATCACTAAGATTTTTTGCAGTAAATAAAATAAATTCTGGTAAGTTTTATAATCCGTATATTTCGAATTAACAGCAATCCGAAATATACAGATTATAAAACTCACCAAAATTCATTTTTATTTATTGCTAAAAACTTGGCAATTTACCTTTTCCTTCAATTGTTCATTTGGCACACTATAACTCTAATTATCATCAACGGTAGACTCTAGTTAGTGGCGTATCTATGATTGTGCCGCCTGTAGGCTGAAATATTTTGCCGCCTATTCTCAGAGCGGATTTAAACTCTTCTGAGCCCTAGGTAAAATCTTTATTTCGGGCCCCTAAATATATAATATATTTAATACATGTATATAGTCCTAAATAGTTCGAATCAATTGCCTTTTTAGTCTAGGCCAAAGTCCGCCTCTGCATATTTATCTATTGGAGGTCCAGGCATTCTTATTTAAGCCAATTGGTATCTGAATGGCTTAAATAAAATTATAGGACTGCCTGGGATCCGAACCCGCTACCCTAGGTTGGCACGCTAACCCCAACACCAAGCCCGAGGGCACTGAATCTAGTTGAATTTTATTGTATAATAGGATATGATTTATATAGAACTTCAGTTGTTTGAGTCATATTAAACAATTAAATTGCAGCAAAAAATACATTACAATTGTCAATCACTATATAAGGCTGGCTCCCATTTCATTTTAAATATTTTGGAAAAAGTTCCTGAACTTCATTAAATTTATTTAACTATTTTTTGAGATTTCTAGGGGATTTTGAATCCTCCCCCCCCCGAGTATTAGAAACAAACCTATAAGACAACAGGCAAAAATAATTCTTAGATTTTAATCTGCCCATTAATCTTCAAAGTTTCATGAATATAAGAGAAAATTACGGAGGGTTTGTGCGACGTACGACTTACGTTAACAGAGTGACTTGAATTTGAATAGAAGATCTCAAGTCAATTAGTGTTTATTTAGTTGTTTAAACTTAAGGGCGTTTTCTGGTAGCTAAGAGGTTAACAACTTGAAATGAAGAATGAAAATTAATCCAAGGAACCTCTCCTTTTGTGTGAATGTGTCTGTGTGTATGTTGAGTCGTCATTTATCAAATTCATTTCCAAATTCCGGAATTCACGTCTCGGAGTAATCAATTCGCCATCTCGAAATGTAAATCGCGAATTGTATGTAAAGAGCAAACAGAACAAACACACGAGCTTGATCATTTTTAGCATGCCTCGCGCATTAATCATTCTTTCCTCTTCTTTTTTTTCTTATCTTTGTTCTAATAGTTAAATTATACATAAGAAATGCAAATGCTTTTTTTTTAAACCAATTGATATTAAATTTCAATTGAGTATTTTTACATTTATTGATAATGAAATTAATTTTATTCTCACTTGTGTATGTATACATTTGTAATTTCATAAGATTATTGGATAAATTATTCAAAAATGAAGCGGTGTGACATTATATAGTATAAATAAAAATGTGTAACTAAAATAGCTGCATACTTATTTCAATTGATAAACGAAAACCCAGAGAAAGAGTTCTAGAAAAAAACGTTCCATTGAAAAAATCTGGTGTGACTGGCGCCCAGCACACAGCTTTCTCTTACCTTCGGTAATCGAAAGTTGTGTTCTGTGCTTGTCACACCAGATTTTTCGTTTCGACATATATTTAGTTTCCGACAGTACGGTACATTCGAATTTCAAGATGTAAAATTTATAATAATGGGAACATATTTATATTTTGTTACCATGGCAACCATTTCTCCTATCTTTCCTATGGAGTACAGGAGTAAAGTGGTCTTCAGAAGATTTCAATGGCAAATTGAGAATATACATTTTAAAGAGCATCGAAAAAATAATTGATTTTTGAATTAAAAAAAAAAAAAACCGTTGGAGCGAGTCCTTTGACACGAGAGAATTAATAATTAATTCACTCCAGATTTCGACGCCATTTTGTTGTCGCTTATGACTATATTTACTTCTCAAATCTTTACTAGCTGACCAAGTAGAGAACTTGCACTTATTATGTGTAGCCAATTATTGTAAACTTCTTTGTGTGATATTAAAGAGGGATATGTAAAGAATACAATTGTATGAATATCTCAAAAATGGTGGCTCACAATGGTGGCTTATGACTATTTTTCACCAAGCCCTTTAGTTATTAGGTAACAGCTTGTTTTGATCAGTGAAGTTATACAGGGGCTTTATTTCTCTTTGATGTAAGTTTCGATTTCTTAAAGCGTATAATATCGTTATTATGCTTCAATTCATTAAAACGCCTGCGTAAGTAATTTGAATCCATCTTACCTTAGACGGTAAATTATATGATGTATTTAATTGACGATATCTGACTCCTCTTCTAATTGATATTGTTTATGATCTTTCTTATATTCCATTATCCTTCACTGTCAGATTTTTTAACAACCGCTTCTCTCCCCCCCCCCCCTCGCTTTTTTTAAAAACATTTTTAATCTTTATGAAATCTTGTAAATTTATGTACGGCACTATTCGATTAACAATAATTCTCTGTTGATCGTAAATTCTTGTTCTTTTCGTCGATGTAGCCTAAATCAGAGTTCACATCACTCCCTTTGTGGGTGTGTTAATGAATGCGCTGCCACCGAATGTGACAATAAATCAAGATCCATAGGCGTGATGTTGAACGTTATTTGCAAATTAATTATATTATACGCAAATGTCAAATTCATATAATCGCATAATGTTTAAACTTTGATGTAGAGACATTTTTATTTCAATTTCATAGTGAGTGAGAATAGGATAAAATTTTCGTAAATTAATTAATTTTCTATGAGTTACAATATCCTTCTGGTTAAAGAAGAATTTGAAAATTTTTCGAGTTTCAAAATTGTTAAACAAAAAAACAGCAGACATTTAATCTGAGGCCCCCACCCCAAAGAAATGTCTCTGATGCAATGCTGTGCGAACAGTCACACCAGATACCCGCCCGGGAGAGGGGGGGCCCTCCGCCCCGAGAAACTCCTCTGGATCCGCCCTTGCTTTTTATCATTCTTATTTCATCCTACTCCTAAAAAGAAATATTTCTCAGATTCAATATGAAACTTTTTCTTATTTTTTGTAGAGTCTAGTATCCTATTATTATTTTTTCCTATAACTTCTGAAAGAATTATCGGATGGGTTCAAAGTTCATCTTCATGGTCAATTAATTTGGTCTTGCTTTTCATCTGGACCATCCTCCCTTTTCATCCTATCTATCCGAACAAATGAGCAAATAGGAAGAACAAGATGAAGGAGACTTGTGTTTAATGACCACAGAAAATAAAAAAAGGAGCCTCCTTCTTCAAAATCATAATAAAAAATCAATTTAATGCCTGAGAGATTTTTCCACGTCAAAAATCTTAAGTACTATCTTCTAGGATTGGGATTCGTGATAATAATAACAAATAGAAGGGGGACTGCCCTCCCTTGATTGCTATCATTGCTTTTTTGAGATTAAAGTTGGTTAGTTAGAGCTCAAAAGATCCAAGGATGGAATTTTAAAGATTTATTTAATGAGTAATGCTATTAATCAAAAGAATCTGTCTATAAATGAACAAACTCTTTCTATGAACTTTGATCCAATACTTTTTAATAAAATTGGACGATGGAAGTTCTTCTATTCAAAAATTGTTTCATCTCAAAGAAAAATTACGGAATAAAAACTTGATGAGGGTTTCTTAAAAGAAGAATATTTTAATAAAAAATTATCCCCCAGGTTTGCCTATCCAAATGAGGCGTTGTTTCTAAGAAATTTTGTGTACGAGTTTATAAAAGTTATTCCATTCTAAAAAGTTTGTCATTCATTGCCAATATTTTATCGCTTAGGACTGAATCATGGTACAAGAGCGTTGTCGTTATTCCAAAAACAGGTGTAATTTATTATTTAACTACTAATTCATATTAGGACAGAATTATGCAGTAGCCTATAAATATATGATTAGTTCTAATAAAACAAATAAATAATAAACGATATTATAAATTGTATGCAATTAGATGATGATTTTTTTTCCTATTTTTACTTTCTCTTACCTATGTATATATGTCTTCACGTTCATTTTTACATAGGATATAATTATTATACATGTATTGTATCTCTATAACTAACTTGAAAGCCAAAAATTTTGACCCCAAACGTCTCGATGAATTATTGAATATAAACAATGAATTTTGAGCTTGGGAGTCGTAATCGCCACTATGGGGCACTAATATATAGCCTACATATCAAAAAAAAAAATTTTTTTTAAACTAAAGTTTACTTCAATGCAGATGTGATGAAATCAAGAATTTAATATTCACTGTAGATTATACAATATATCAAAAAGTTTTTCAAATGTTATATATCTCTCTTAGCAATCACTTTAAGACGGCACAAAATACGTAGTTGGTTTTATTTTATTATTATTTGATAGATAAGCCCTCATAATATTAATATATTCAATGTAGGCTATTGTTTATTATATTGCATTTATTATACTGGTATTAATATTCTATATTCATCCCCTTTCTGTCCGTCTGCCTGTCTATCTATCTGTCATGCTCTATTTCAGCAAATTTCCGATGAAATTTCAGGTTGAAATTTTATGTCCAAAGAAGACCTTCTAAAGATAACAGATATATTATTTTCGTTCCGAAATTCTTTTAACTCCCCGAGTTATTAATAATTGTTCAAGTTATTATCAGGGCTAGGGTGCCGGTGTCTGTGTCAGCGGTGTCGGTAAATTTGAGAGGTGTCGGGGTTGGTAATTTTAATTTACCTGAGACGATCTCGGCCTAAAATAAAATGATTAACTACAAAATCTATAAAAACCTCTTTAATTTGCTCGGTGTCGGGAAAAGATTGCCGGAGGTTATTATTTTTCCCATAGTAAATATATGGAGGATATATCTGTTATCCCAATAAGTGACACAGCTAGTATATAATTAAATACCATCTTGAAGTAATTTATACATTTTTACTTTGTCTTACCTCTATATATGTTATATTATAGAGAGAGAAAGTATTGGTTGGATTCATGACAAATTTTGTCGAGATTTTTATGGATATACACGTTTTGAGGTCTTAATAAGTCAATTATTTTTTAGATGCTCTTTAAAATGTATATTCTCATTTTGCTCTTGAAATCTTATGAAGACCACTTTACTCTTGTACTTCATAGGTAAGATAGGAGAAATGGTTGCCATTGTAACAAATATGTTCCCATTATTATAAATTTTACATCTTGAAATTCGAATGTACCGTACTGTCGGAAACTAAATATATGTCGAAACGAAAAATCTGGCGTGACAAGCACAGAGCACAACTTTCGATTACCGAAGGTAAGAGAAAGTTGTGTGCTGGGCGCCAGTCACACCAGATTTTTTGCATTTATATTGCATATTATACAGAATATTTTAGCCTTTTTTTAATGCATATAAAGCCGGCCTTCAATAATGGACAAATATTTATCAAATCTTATTGCTTTTAAAATTCAAAATCTTCTTTCTTAGCCATTATCCCGTATTTCGGAGTTGGCATATAAAATTCAGATGCGACAGAGAGAAGGAGCTGAGTGAGCTTTTAGCATTCAAAATAAAAATAGAGAAATAATTTTTTTTTTTTTTTTTTTTTTGCATAATTTAATGATTCAATCCCAAAATGGATTTTTATTGGGCTTTTCTTCAGCCCTAGAGTGTCTCTCTCTTCTCTTTGACAATAAAATGTTTAAATTTTTCTCCATGTGAAGATGAAGACAAAAATTTGACAACTCTATGCACACTTTATTTCCAACAAACTCGCTTGCCTTTCCATTGCTTATTTTTTTTAACTTGAGTGAACTTTGTGACACTACACCCAAGGCCAAAAAATCCACGTAAAATTAATCTCTTCTCACCTTTAAAATAATTCTCGAACGATAATATTTTAGGGTATATAAAGAAGCTAAGAATTTTATCTGCTTCTGAGAAAACACCCTCTAGATCAGCATATTTAAAATAAATTTTTTTCGATCTAACTTATTAATATTGTGATGAATAAATAAATATAATGAGAATATACAACTCTTAGTATAATCATTCTAAATTTTTTTTTTAAATTTTATTGTCTTTTTCATATTGTTTTTGAACAGGGTTAAAATTTCTAAAATTTCCTGTATAAATAATAATATGCAAATGACTCTAATTACAACACCTTTATGTCGTCATCGCTGTAATGGAAATCAAAAAAGCGAATTCCATCGAGTTAATAGATAGTTTGAAATTTAAATTCAGGGGTGGATCATATCACGCCATATGAGTATCATATGCATATAAACTACTTGCAAACTTGTAATGGCTGATGTTATTAGTTTGATTTGCATTTGGAACAAAGATATCAAAACCAGATTCTTCACTTGTCTATTTTTTTATTTTATTGAGAGTAGTGGCAATTCTTAAATATACCCCTTCCATGTTATAAAATAACAACCAATTTATCTTTCAAGAAATGATTGTGAAATGATTGATTGAACGGAGATGGCATTCCCTGAGCTCGAGCCAGGACTTCCTATTTTGCATGCGCTTGAGCTTAAACTTGCCATTTTCTCTTAATCAATCATTTCTTAAATAAAACTAAACCTTAATAAATTTAAATATTTAAAGAAAAGCTGTCACATTTCATTGGAGGTTCCTGAGATGAGGTTCAGGATCTTTGTTCTTTTGTATTAATATTTATGCAAAATAGTTTTGATTTTGATAAAATTTTTTCAAACAAGACAAGTTGGGTTAGGATAGGCAGGATTTCTTTCATGTTAGCTCCCGCGCACTCGTTTGCTCGTAATCCAAAAATTCACATTCACTCTCACTGATACGATTTCTTCAGATGCCCAGTTTACGGAAAATATTATATTTTTTTTTATATATACTTTAAACCTTGTTTATTACTTTCTATTTCCTATATATGAACTATATATATTTTGTTTTGTTTTTTTAGTGTATCAACTTTGCTTTCGTTTTGTTTTATATTGTATTAATTTTGTATGGTTTATGTTAATTTTTATGTATTAATATTTATTTTGTAGACGTTTTGACCCAATGGCGCGTGGCTAAACGGGCGAAAAAAAAACTATATAGAAAGTATTTAGAAAATATATAGAAATTATTGTTTTTTTCTTATTATTTTCATTTATTACTAGTACATACACTTTGTGTTGTAAATGATTTTATTAGTTGGAGTTGGGAAGAATGAAACCAGCGTTGTCGAATACCTTTACACTTTTATTCAGGCAGACGTTTCGGTAACCATAACGGTTGCCATCTTCAGTGCCAATGAAAGCTACAATTAAAATTTTTTATGATGAGCGTTTAACATTTCTGCATTGAAAATTATATATTATACATTGTAATTAACTTACTTTTTTAAGGTGTCCTTGCTGTCATACATAATAATCTTATATAGTATAGGAAGCATCAGCCTGGAGCGCTCGGCAAGTAATGAAATAATTTTTGGTTTCTAATTAGAATATTCTTCTAGTTGGGCCTCGCTCCGGCAGATGCCGTCCCATTCACAAAAGAAATTTTTTCAAAATAATAAATTAATGCATTTTTTTAAAAATATTTTAACATGTGATTGACATATATAAATGGTTACCGAAACGTCTGCCTGAATAAAAGTGTAAAGGTATTCGACAACGCTGGTTTCATTCTTCCCAACTCCAATCTCACATACCCAGCATACAACTTAAGATTTTATTAGTGTTTACATTTAACTTGAAGATAAGAGAAGTGAGAAAATCCAGAGGCGTACCGAGCCAGTTGGGGGCCTGGGGCGGCACTAGAAGAGGGGACCTTATATTGAATTTTTTTTTGGGGGGGGGAGGGGGCTCATCTTTAAATATCCCTCTCCTCCATACACAAAAATATTTTTAAAATACCGTATATCCCTGAACCCCAAGGGCCCCGGGGCCTCTCAAAGGGAAATTTTCATTACATTTTGTTTTTTTTTTTATCTAAATTTTTCCGTTTTTACTTGAGCCCTGAGGGCCCCGGGGCCTCTCAAAGAGAAATTTTCATTACATTTTGTTTTTATAAATATATGGGGGCCTTTGCCGGCTCGGGGCCTGGGGCGGACCGCCCCCCTCGCCCCCCCCTCGGTACGCCACTGCAGAAAATCTCTAATTTTCTGCAAAACAAAAGGTAAATATTAATAATTAAAAACACTAGATTAAAATTTTTATAATTAAGAACTAATTTAATTATTTTTTAGGTCAGAAAATGGCAGCAATGATGAAAAATGAAATGTAAAATTTTATTTCAAGTATGCATTAAATAATGCACGAATAATAAATAAAACATTCCACGAAGATTCGATGTTACTTATGACGTCACAGTCATTTTAGAATTTCATCTGTCTCATAATATTGAACAAATGTTTATTTTATTTATAAACGAATTCTTGCATGAGGAATTTTGAAAATCTGTGAGCCAAAATTTTTTACAATGTTAACATGATAGAAACAAACATTTTTTTTTTTATAAATTGATGGAAAATCGAACTTTTAAATGTTATATGAAAGAATCATTGGCGGAATTAATAATATCACGGATCGAGGAAATACGATCTAAAATAAAATCGAGAGAAACCAATTTTTTTTTTCTTTTGCGACGTTTATACCATAAAATAGATTGAGAGTGATCGAAAGAGTACAAAAGTGTGTGTGTGTGTGTGCGTGTGAGAGAGTCTCTCAACGAGTGCAGGTTGATGGAGCGGTAATTAACCGGGATTGCGGTTGGCAATAATTCACCGGCACATCGGCTGTCGTCGGCGCCGACGGCCTCCTGATCAGAGGGGTTTGGGCGCGATACCCTTGTTGCCTGTCAAAACCAATCAAAAGCTTTCTCCTCGCTTTGAATATCAATCAGTGACGATAAGTGTAGAGCACCTCCATTCAAGGAAGCCTTTTATTCCAATAACAATCACTCGATGCATTTTAATTAACCCCTTAATTTTGTAATTATTTCTATCTACTTCATTATTCTGATAAAAAATGTCACATCAATAGTATAATTCCAAATCTAAATACTTTGAAAATTTCCCAAATAATCCTAGATATTAAAATTAGATTAAATTCTTTTGAAACAAGTTGAATATTTTAGGCTTTGTTTTTTCTCAATTGGTTTTCTATGTCAGCTTTGTTTTTGTAAATTCAAAGACCAGTCGATAAAATCGAAAAAATCATTCTCTTTATTGAATATTGTTTATTAGTAATTATTGCGTATTTCAAGATGTAAAATTTATAAGTATAGTATAGTATAGTATAGTTATTTGGTTATGATGTATTTGCTATTAATGTTATTTTGTTAATTTTCATTGATATTAATGTTTTTTACTTTCTCTTACCTCTATATATGTTAATATATAGAGAGAGAAAGTATTGGTTTCATGTCAAAAAATTCGATGTCGAGATTTTGATGGATCTTCACGTTTTGAGGTCCCCTGAATCCAAAAAAGTGGTTTTCGCGACATGGTCTCTGTGTGTGTGTGTGTGTGTGTGTGTGTCTGTGAACAAAATATCTCAAGAACGAAAAGAGCTAGGAGGTTGAAATTTTATATTTAAGTTAGGCACCACCATGGGACGTGACACGTAGCTTTTAAACAAAATTGGCCAAAAAGTACTAGTACTTTACTAATGCACTTTTTCAGTTTTTTTCGATTTTCTCAAAATTCGCTCCAACGATTTTTTTTTTAATTCAAATATCAATTATTTTTTAGATTCTCTTTAAAATGTATATTCTCATTTTGTCATTGAAATCTTCTGAAGACCACTTTACTCATGTACTACATAGAAAAGATAGGAGAAATGGTTGCCATGGTAACAAAATATAAATATTTTCCCATACTTATAAATTTTACATCTGGATTCAAATTCACTACTGTCGGAAACTAAATATATGTCGAGACAACAAATCTGGTGTGACAAGCACAGCACACAACTTTCGATTACCGAAGGTAAGAGTCTCTATCTTCGGTAATCGAAAGTTGTGTACTGTGATTGT
>JAKCPI010001655.1:0-65043 GCA_023213315.1 Euborellia annulipes | reverse complement strand
AAAATTTTCAGTCCTGAAAACTTAGTAAATTTAAAC
Source organism: Euborellia annulipes (assembly GCA_023213315.1). NCBI lineage: Eukaryota > Metazoa > Arthropoda > Insecta > Dermaptera > Anisolabididae > Euborellia > Euborellia annulipes. The sequence continues at coordinate 65,007 of JAKCPI010001655.1, read as the reverse complement.
GAACAAATATTTTTTACAAGTCAATCATTTTTACTTTCAAATTTTATTCTTCAAATGTTTACTTCCTTCTTTCTAATATAATTAATCATCCTTTTGCCCTCCTAGGCGGGAGCGAAAGAAATCGTCTTTTAATACGAGATTTAGAGAACTCTGGACATGGACGGTTTCCATTAACCCATTCGTCTGTTGAAAAAGCTTCCAAAAAAGGCTATCTTCTATTTTATTTATAGTTGAATTTAAAATGAGTGAGTAAGACTAAAGAAAAATTAATGAACCCTTAACATCAGATGATGGATTTAATAATGAAAAAATAAAATGTAATTCGTTAAATTAGTAAAAAAAATCGAAGAATTTATTTAAATTGGAAATCAACAATGGGTTGATTTTATGATTATTATTATATTACAATCTCTCAATCTAATGCAGGCAATTAAAAGAATTAACCAATAAAAAAAAGACATTTCTCAAATTTAATTACTCATTAATTAATTTATTTTTACTTTCTCTTACCCTATAAAGAAATATATAGAGATAGTAAGAATTGCGATCTTGTCAAAAATTCGATATCGAGATTTTGATGGAATTCATGTTTTGAGGTCCCCTGAGTCCAAAAAAGTTGGTCCAGCAAATTGTGTGTGTGTGTGTCTGTAGGCATTTATAACCATGAAGGAGCTACGAGGTTGAAATTTTATATTTAAGTTAGGCATCCCCTGAAATCGTGAAAATAAGCTTTTAAACAAATCGACCAAAAGGTACTAGTAATTGACTTTTTTACTTTTACTTATGAATTGGTAGTGGCCAAATTTGTAACTAATTTGCTATGAGAAACTAAATATATCTCGACACAAAAATCTAGTGTGTCAACACGGTGCACAACTTACTCTTACTGAAGAGAAAGTTGTATGCTGTGCGTCAGTCACACTAGATTTTTTACTAAAATTTTCACTCTCTTTAAAAAGAAAATTTAGATATGATAATATATATTCCGGCCGTAAAGTAACATAAGCCTATTAACTTTTATCTCGGTTTTAAACTTTAAAGGCTTTTGTAACCGAAGCATGACTTTATCATATATTCTCTAAAAAGTTTTTTCTCCATCCTCTTTTTCTTATCAATTAATCTATGAATCTGTTTAAAATTTTTAGTAAATAATTATTTTAAAGTTCCAATTAGATATAGAAAAGAGCAGCCTCAATTTGCTTGACAATCAATCGAGACGTTTCGAGTTAATTTTATTGACCCATCTTCAGTCTTTCAACATTGTTTATAAATAATTCCCGAAGTTAGGGGCACAATACATGATGATTATTCTTGCAAAATAAAAGAGAGAGAGAATTTTACGTCCAAATTACACATGACACAATTTATATACATGTATTATGTCTTGCCCTTAGTTCCAAACTTAACCACGAGATTCATAGATGGCGCTGAGCAAGGAATGCTTTCACCTCTGTAAAGTGTTAAACAATTTTCACGAAAAATTTCACTGATATACTTTTTAAAGAGCATCAAAAAAATAGTTGATTTATGAATTTCAATCAAAATCGTTGGAGCGAATTTTGAGAAAATCGAATAAAAAAAAAAACTTGTTCACATATAGACAGACACATAGATAGATCAATTTGCGGGACCCACTTTTTTGGACGCAGTAGACCTCAAAACGTGTATTTCCATCAAAATCTCGACATCGAATTTTTGACATGATTGCAATACTTTCTTTCTATATATTTCATATATAAGGTAAGAGAAAGTAAAAAGAGACTTTTATTTTTAGCTGCTCCTACACTATACTATATTTAAATTGCCACTTACCCCATTAGCATATTCAATTAAATATTTTATTTTAATAAGGTGATATAAATATAAAATGTCGATAGAGAAGTGAGAATAGACCATTTGCTATCCAAATAGCTTAAATAAAATCATCGGACGAATATAGTACTATAGTACTATAGTATAAAAAAAAGACGAATAATGAGATATCTCAATCTAAATATTAATATTTATGTGCCAATGTTAAGGCTCTAAGAATATTGGAGATATCAAAAATGTGTTGAAACTATCAACCAATTGGAGTTTATTTAATCAAATAATTTTGTTATTATTTTATCTTTAAGCTTATAAGCAAGTTCATTCTTTATGATTTAAGAAAAGAAATGAATGTGAGATGCAATTCAAGTTGCATCGGTCCTTCGCCTTAGGGTCATTTATTTTGATGATTTGGCAACGAGCCTGGTTGGGAAGCCAAGAAGAAGTTCAAAGGGTAGACAAACAGGGAGCTGACTAATAGAGAGTAAAAGCGATTACTCTTCAAGAAGCTTAGATTAGATAATCAGATGACAAATTGAAAAGTTACTCTTGTAGTGTGGCCTGAGTTCAATTTGGATTTCCTCCTTCGTCACGGAAATACGAACACACGTGGCCATTAGTATGATTATCATCTTCAGTTGAGAGAGTACTTCAATCCACTATATTATAATCAAATCTAATGAAGAAATTGTTTCAAAGCATCTCAGGTCTAGGAGTTATCAAATAATAGAAGCGAGTGGATTCTCATCCAAGATGAATTTATTCATATTAATAATTAAATTAGCAAAATCTGAATAACTACAAGTAAAAACATAATATTCTTTTGTTGTCCTATTCCTATGATACGGGATCAGCATATTAAAGATTAAACTGAGAAATACCAAAGTACCTAGTTGCAAAATCTGAGGTTTGATAAGGTGAGGAAAAGATGACATAGAGGAATCAGAAGAAATGATACTACCTCGTGATCATGTGAGTCTCTGAATAATGCAAAATAATGCATAGATTCAAAATAATATCTAGAAATCCAGGGGAGGAAAATATTTCATCTGAATTTTCCTTTGAACAGATTAAATGGTACAGACAGTAAGGGACAATATTTAAGTCCCACCCATGCGTTTTCTACTTGTTATTATTTTATTGTTTTTTAAAAAATATTATATTTTTTTTAATAGAAACTTTCATGGATCAAACCTAGAAAATTTCCAATAAAGATTTTCATTTTCTTTTATAAAAATAATGCAATAATCACAAGTAGAAAACGCATGGGTGGGACTTAATATTGTCCCTCACTGTACATGGTGTTAGGCTTGGTTTATGAGATTGGAAGTTAAGTTTAGCCATCGAAATTTATCCTAAAAATTTTACTTGAAGTTTTTTTTTTAAAGAAATTCTTTTGACAGGAGTAGATCAATACCCGTGCAGCTGGCTAGTTCATGTTCCCACACATTTTTATAAATGGACCCTGTTACGCATTAGTGTGTCAAGCGCCAGGTACTGAGATTTGAGAAAATAAATATTAAAGTTTTTCTGATTTACATTGTTTTGATTAGATTATATATAATTTTTTTGTCAATTGTGCAAGTAACATTAAATATAAATTTTTTTAGGACATATTTCATAAAAAATACCATTAATTATAGCATTTGAAACAATATTCCGTGCTTAACTCAATTTTTAATTTTTTTTTGGCGCTTGACACACTAATGAGTAACAGGGTCCAAATATATTAATGCGTATATATATAGGTCTGTGGTCCTGGATCCATCTAGTTTCTTTTACTAATTTTCAGTATCTGTTTTTTTTAACATCTGACTTTTTCGTCCAGATAATTATTTATATTAAACAAATTTAATTATTTAAAAAAAATTACACATTTTATTCTAATAGTAGAAGAGGTAACAATTTGAGAAAAACAGAAACTATTTTATTTATCCTAAGAGGCCCACATCTTGTGGGTACGTGGCGACCACGAACTACCCGAGCTGGGACTGGCAGTCCTGTTCTTTATATGTCTGTCCCTTCCTTCTATATTTTCAATAGGCGTGAGACCGTGCGACGGGCCGGCCTGTTCTATTTCTTCCGGTCTCAAAAAACTATTCCGCCGACCCTGGACTGCGGGAATAAGGCCAGGAAAGAAGAAGAAGACAGAAACTAATTTATTTAATTAAAATCAGAACAACGTATAATAAATTCTTCTAACTTAAATTCAATCTTAGAGACAATTTGTCGACAATTGGGAAACGGAACTTTGCGGTTAACCAGAGAGTTCAATTAACCTGGACAAGAAACTCTCGGATCAGTAGGCTAATTACTCATTTGTTACTTAATTCATTCTATTCAATCAGAAAAATTTATTTTAGTAGAAACTGATTCAATTACATATTGAAAGCAATTAAAAAACGATTTCATTTCAACTCGGTTTTAAGGAATTAATTAATGAATGTAATTGAAAAATGGAAAGGAATTTTATGTAAAAAAAAGAAAAGATTATTAATTCCATTAGACTATTTGAGCTAGGAAAAAAATAGCTTAAATAGATTTATTAAATTTGAATTTTTAACTTCATTTAGGCCCTCGGGCTTGGTATAGTTGGTAACGCGTCTGCCTTTTTATACCAAGGGTCGAAGGTTCGGATCCCAGGCATTCCAATTATTTTATTTTAGCCATTTGGATACCAAATGGCTTAAAAAACAATGCCTGGACCCCAAATAGATATATTCAATAATAAAGGTTATCGTAAAAGTCTTATCTGGCCTAAGTTGCCGAAAAACCTGTGGATGTGTGTGTGAATGGGAAAAAAGTGCGAGCATTTAAAAAAAAAAAAAAACTTCTTCAAGAAGTGTCTCACCCAGTTCGGGCTAAGCAAATTGAATTAAAAATGTGTTACATAGTTGAAATTTTTGGGAGATAACAATACTTCCTTTATTCATTTATAAGTAAAAGAAAGTAATAATTATTTTATGACATGTATCTTTCTTTTATTGGAAACATTATGTTCTTTCTCTCTTTTTCCAAGATAAATATTTATTCTTAGCCATGACCTCTTTGCTGTTTATATATTTATTATTTTTCACAGGAGGAAAAATATTATGTACCATCCCCTTCAAGGGTATTGAGTGATATGATAAAATCTTTTCAAATAATCATTTTTTACAACAAAAAAAAAACAAAAATCAAAAAAATAAACCCTTTCAAACAAGTAAGAAAAATTAGATCAAATGAACCCTGTTATTCAATGGTGTGTCAAAGACCAAATATCGAGTTTTGAGAAAATCAACATTAAAGTTTTTCTGATTTAAATTGTTTTTATTAGATTATATATCATTTTTTTTGTCAATTGTGCAAGTAAATACTGTAATTATGGCAGATATTCATAAATTATCTCTAAAAATATGACTAATTTAGAGAAAAAAAATAAAATATAAAAAATTATTTTTACAAAATTCTCTATGTGCGATTTATATTTGTAAATAATGCTTCAAAGTCCCTTGACCCATGATTGAAAAATTCTCTAAGTCCAATTATATTTGCAAAAATGCTTCAAAGTCTCTTTATATTTAATACTAGTAGCATAGAAACTTTTTATCAAAATCACATTCATCAATTTTAAATAGTATTAATATTTTAAAATTAAATAGAAAGTGATAACAAAATTTTCTCATTAATTAATTTCCGAATAAATAGCTTGGAAACAGTAAATCAAAGTTATAATAATGAAATAGACTTAATATTACGGCCACTTCAACCTAACCTAACCTAATATATTTATTTTGTTGTCTTTTCGAAATCGCACTGATCCTCATCCTCATCTTTATTTTCATTATCAGGAATAATATCAAAAAATTAAATTTTGACGTCTACGAATTCAGAGAAAATTTTCTCATTTTTCAAAAAAAAAAAAAAATGATTTTTGTTTATTTAAGGGAAAAAAATATATATAATATTATTTGGTAAATAACTTTTTATTGGTTGTTAAAATCGCACTGGTTAAAACTCAATTAAACGATATTAATTTATTGTTAATTGGAAAATTATATATATATATATATATAGTTCATAGAAAAAGATAGAAAACATTATAGAATTAGCCTAAAGAAAGTAAAAAATCTGGTGTGACTGGCGCACAGCACACAACTTTCTCTTACCCTTCGGTAAGAGAAAGTTGCGCACTGTGCTGGTCACACCAGATTTTTTGTGTCGAGATATATTTAGTTTCCGATAGCACCTTAGTTTCAAACTTGGATTTTAAATGTTGACTGCTTGAAATAAACTATGGTTATTTTTAAAAATTTTAATCTCATATTTGGACATTTTATACACAATAGAGAATCGTAAATAAATACAAAATTTCATAAGAATTGGAAAAAAAATTTTAAATGCCTAAAAAGTTTCAAAGGGGACCCCCTTTTGAATCGAAATTAACATAAAAATCCCTATAGGAAATTAACATTAGGCCTATGAGAGAAGGCGGAGAGACAGGCGATAATGTTTGCAAGTGAGAGAGAGAGATATATATATGTTTTCTCCTAAGCAATTAAAGACACAAATAAATGGGAATTTAAATAATAATTGATTTTTAATCTAATAAAAAGAAAAAGATTTAAATTCCGTTACCATGGCAACCATTTCTATCTTTCCTATGAAGAACAAGAGTAAAGTGGTCTCCAGAAGATTTCAACGGCAAAATGAGAATATACATTTTAAAGAGCATCTAAAAAATAATTGATTTTTGAATTTAAAAAAAAATCCTTGGAGGGAATTTTGAGAAAATCGAAAAAAACTGAAAAAGTACATCAGTAAAGTACTAGTACTTTTTGGCCGATTTTGTTCAAAAGCTTATTTTGAGCGTGTGGGAAGGTACCTAAGTTAAATATAAAATTTCAATCCGGTAGCTCAATTCCTTCATGCTAAAAGAACAAGAGTAAAGTGGTCTCCAGAAGATTTCAACGGCAAAATGAGAATATATATTTTTAAAGAGCATCTAAAAAATAATTGATTTTTGAATTTTAAAAAAATCCTTGGAGGGAATTTTGAGAAAATCGAAAAAAACTGAAAAAGTACATCAGTAAAGTACTAGTACTTTTTGGCCGATCTTGTTCAAAAGCTTATTTTGAGCGTGTGGGAAGGTACCTAAGTTAAATATAAAATTTCAATCCGGTAGCTCAACTCCTTCATGCTAAAAATCTGTCCACACATACATACATACATACACACACACAGACCAATTTGCGGGACCCACTTTTTTTGGACTCAGGGGACCTCAAAACATGTATATCCATCAAAATCTCGACATCGAATTTTTGACATGATCGCAATACTTTCTCTCTCTATATATTTCATATATAGGCTAAGAGAAAGTAAAAATGAATTATAATATAACTATTGATAATTTTTGTAGGTTATGAAATACTTGTATTAACTTTCAACAAATGGAATATAGTAATAGTGTATTGAATATATAAATTTGAAATAAATAAAATTAATATTTTCTTGTGTTTATATTAAATACCTCTAAACAATAGCGATGCCGGTGTTCATAATTGAAAATACTTAGGGCATAAACGCAACAATATATCTCAAGCGTATAGTTGTTTACGATGTCTTGCACTTGACGCATAAATGAAAAATTGTTCTTTTCAAATTAAGTATTACGAAACAACATGTTAAGTACATAAATCATTATTGAAAAATGTAAAATCCTGCATTGAAATATTGTAAAAATAATTTTATGCTTTTACATTAAAAATAAATTTTTTTAGGACATATTTCATAAAAAATACTATTAATTAAAGCATTTGAAACAATATTCCATGCTTAACTCAATTTTGAATTTTTTGGTCTTTGACACACCATTGAATAACAGGGTTCAAATATGAAAGAAATAATAAACAACCGACAATTTGAAATTTATAAATTTCTTCAAAAATGAGACCGGAGCTCGCGTTATGGTCAATGGAGATCGATACTGCACCATGATGAATGATTTTACTTTCTCGTACCCTATATATGAAATATATAGAGAGAGAAAGTATTGCGATCATGTCAAAAATTCGATGTCGAGATTTTGATGGATATACATGTTTTGAGGTCCCCTGAGTCCAAAAAAGTGGGTCCCGCAAATTGGTCTGTGTGTGTGTGTGTGTGTGTGTGTGTGTGTGTGTGTGTGTGTGTGTGTGTGTGCGTCTGTATGTGTGGACAGATTTTTAGCATGAAGGAATTGAGCTACCTGATTGAAATTTTATATTTAACTTAGGTACCTTTTGAAGAATCTCAAAATAAGCTTTTGAACAAAATCGGCCAAAAAGTACTAGTACTTTACTGATGTACTTTTTCAGTTTTTTTCGATTTTCTCAAAATTCCCTCCAAGGATTTTTTTTAAAATTCATAACTTAACTATTTTTTAGATGCTCTTTAAAATGTATATTCTCATTTTGCCGTTGAAATCTTCTGAAGACCACTTTACTCTTGTTCTTCATAGGAAAGATAGAAATGGTTGCCATGGTAACGGAATTTAAATCTTTTTCTTTTTATTAGATTAAAAATCAATTATTATTTAAATTCCCATTTTTTTTTATTTTATTTCTGTCTTTGATTGTTTCGGAGAAAACATATATGTCTCTCTCTCTCTCTCTCTCTCTCTCTCTCTCTCACTTTGCAAACATTATCTGTCTGTCTCTCCGCCTTCTCTCATAGGCCTAATGTTAATTTCCTATAGGGATTTGTATGTTAATTTCGATTCAAAAGGGGGTCCCCCTTTGAAACTTTTTAGGCATTTAAAATTTTTTTTTCCAATTCTTATGAAATTTTGTATTTATTTACGATTCTATATTGTGTATAAAATGTCCAAATATGAGATTAAAATTTTGAAAAATAACCATAGTTTATTTCAAGCAGTCAACATTTAAAATGCAAGTTTGAAACTAAGGTGCTATGGGAAACTAAATATATCTCGACACAAAAAATCTGGTGTGACCAGCACGGTGCACAACTTTCTCTTACCGAAGGGTAAGAGAAAGTTGTGTGCGTGCGCCAGTCACACCAGATTTTTTTGTTTTAAAATATGGATGGCATTGATCCGGACGAGATGTGATTTCAACAGGATGGCGCTACGTGCCATACGGCGACCGCAACCATTGACTGACTTAGTGAAATCAAAATTTGGCGAAAAGTTGATTTTGAGAAATGGACCTATCAATTGGCCTCCAAGGTCGTGCGATTTGACACTTCTAGATTATTTCTTGTGGGGCTAAGTGAAGTCATTAAAAAAAAAAAAATACATTGGTTCATGCTGATAAACCAGCAACAATTGGAGGTCAACATTGTTCGTGTTATTCGTAACATACGGCTACCAGTGCTCGAAAAAGTGACTCAAAATTGTACGTCCAGAATGCGCTTGCTGGTATACTCTTTTTGCCAACTTCCCAAGCCCATGGAAGGTGTTTTCAGTGCTCTTCACAGCATTCTGACTCTCATCTCCAACCTCTGGATCACCGTTATAACAATGATTCGTAAATACAAAAGAAAAACTGAAAAAGGAAAAGTTCTTGGCCTCGTGGCCCGGGCAGTTTGGCCCACTCGAAATATTTTAGAAATAATTATTTTTTTAAATTTTAACATCAATTTTGGAGATTTTTACGATGACCTTATGGTAACTTAAGGTTGCACCAACATTTTAAAATAAAAACATAAACGAAAATGATTAAATAAAAAATTTTATAAAAAGAAAAGAAAATTAGTGGACCAACCTGGCTCGGTCTCCCTACTTTCTTTATTTCCTCTACGAGCAAGTAAAAAAGAAGAGTGAAAAAAATCAATTTATTTTGCTTTAGACCAGGGGTGGGCAAAAGCCGGCCCGCGGGCCGGATCCGGCCCTTTTGCTTACTTTATCCGGCCCGTTGAAAAATCCCTTTTATGCGATTTTGTTGAAATCAACAGTATAAATAATCAAATATATAAATAATAGAGTATTATAATTTCGAAGAGCCGTAACCATATCACTACTTTTATGTACGCAACATACTAGGTCTGTTCGATTATAATCTTTCATTAACTGATTTATTTAATGACCATTAATTTAATATAATGGATCATATTTCTTTAAAAATTACGTGACATATTTTACTGTTCGCATGTACACCCAAGTAAGACAATTTATTATTACTATTATCTATTATTAACTGTCAAATTTCTTTGTCCAAATGCGTTAAAATGATACTTAGAGTGTTTTTGCCTAAAAAAACTTCTTGGGCAGGGAAAAACTCCACCCAAAACATTCGGGTGTGGAAAGCGTACGCGGTATAGTCCTGCGGCCCGGGAGACATTTTGAAAATTTCTATTTTGGCCCGCGCTTAAAAGTATTTGCCCACCCCTGCTTTAGACTATTTATTAACTAACTTGGCTTTTCCAAGTTCATTGTCAAATTATAACTTTTTTGAATTAAAATTTTCAATTAATTAGTAAAAGATATTAATTATTTCAATATCTTGAATCGTACCTGAAGTTATCTTTCGATGAATTGCAAAGTTATTTGCATTTCCTAACTTCCTCGTGAATATTTTATTTTTAACAAGATAGCTAATTCTATTTATATTTAAATCCGGGGCTGTTAAGGAGGATGTCCTTCAGCAGAATTTTCAAATTCCCGATTATAAACTACTCCGTACTATGAAGAGGAAAATATTTGAGCTTTAGGAGTAGATCTATATGATAACCGGAGCCGCCGAGAGCTTTCAGGACTCTGATACTTTCTATAATTTTGATAAACATCTATTAATATGAATTTTTAAACTTCTGCTTATTCATAACTCCGATAATTTATTTCATTAATAAAAAAAATTTTTTTTTCTTTTAAACTTGGGAAATATTATACCTGGTAGAGATAATATCGGACAGAGATGTAAGGCTTTTCACCAGTATGAGTACGAAAATGAATCTGAAGTGTCGCCAAAGAGAAAATTGTTTGTGACACTTCAGATTCATTTTCGTACTCATACTGGTGAAAAGCCTTACAAATGTGACACGTGCGATAAAGAATTTTCTCAACTTGGTAGCCTTAAAAGACACAGTCGAATTCATTCAGGTGAGAAGCCTTTTCATTGTGTTAAGTGTGATAAACGATTTTCTGATAAGTCGCATCTTAGAAGACATCTAAAAATCCATAGGGAATAGAATTTTTAATTATTGACACTAATAAATGGAATTTCTCTTTTAAGATCCTTTTTAAAAGTAAGCAATTTTAATATTCTTTCAACTCTTCTCATGATCACCTTCAGTAGTTAGAATAATAATTTATTTTTATAATTTTATTTTAAATTTCGAATTTGTGAATTTTTTTTCCAAAGTGTAAATATAACTTAATTATAGTTGACATGTCCCATAGACTCTAATCTCACTCTAGATTCCTGGTTGGTAGGAAGTATCTGAAAAGACAGATTTTCTCCTCACAGCATATTTATTCACTTTTATTCCGCTAATATTACGCTAATATATAATAAATTTAAATAGGTTTATTTCTATTGTAATTTTTCTGTAATATTTTTATATTATGAAAGGAATTATTTCCGTAAATTTATAAATAAATAAAATATTTGAAAAATTTCTTTCATTATATTTCCCCCTGGCATCAAAGTAGAGCAACAGCCACCAAGATCATTGCCTAGTTGGGAAGGTGGCCCCGAAAAAGCAGGGTGGGGAACGTCCCTTTGTAGCCATCGATATATTAATATATATATATATAAACGTACACTATAATTCCTAAATGGTCTCAGCAGCCGAGAGGTAAAAATGAAAAAAAAAATTTGGTGTGACTGATGCTAAATGATGAGAAAATTGTGTACTTGGCTTGTAAAAACAAGGGAAAATATTTATATTTTGTTACCATGGCAACCATTTCTCTTATCATTCCTATGAAGTACAAGAGTAAAGTGGGGCTTCAAAAGATTTCAGTCTTTTGTTATAATAAAATTTATTTTAACAATTATAAGAAATTATATTAATTAATCTATCTAAATAAATCACAATTATAACATTATAATAAACAGGACTTGATCAACTGCGGGATTTTGAAAAGGAAAGGGGGGGGGGGCGAAATATGAAAGGCGGTAGGAACAGTGGTGTGGGTGTGACCTCGGGTCGGTCTCATTTTCAAAGTGGTTCTATATATATTTGTATATTTAATTTTAATATATATTTTCGATTAAGTAAATATATAAAAATCCATTAGAAATAGGGCAAAGAAAAAAATATTCAAATAGGCCGCACCAGGGGCGGTTAGGTAGAGGAGGAATCGAATTTCCCCATTGGGGATTTATTAAATTAATAATTGTTGAGATATTAAAGATATTCTCCTTTTAGAAAGCATTGTACGCTTTAGTCCAAGGGCGGAGATGTTTTTCGGCTTTGAAATAGTAGGTTGTATCCGGGCGAATGGGTTTGAGTGGTTTCTTCAAAGACTCCTTTTGAGTTGTTTTCGGGATCGAGCGCTGTAAGATTTTCTCCAGAAAGAGGAATAATACACTGAGGACTAAAGCGACGCCCAACTCCACCAGAAGAGGTGTCACCTGGGTGATGTCCACTGTCGGGCTTTCGATCACTGTCGATGTCAGTTTGAAACGTGCTAACATCTCTCGGTCGATTTTCGACAGGATTCCGAAGTCCTTCAGGTTCTGAAAGCTGATACCGAAAACAATTAGATGGATTTTGCTCCTTTGAAGGTTCTCGAAAAGATATTCAAATCTGAGGTCAAAAGATATGTTAAGAAATAAAAAAACGGTCAAATGAAAAACGGTGATATTTTTTCTGGTTGGTTTTATTGCAAAGAGTTTGATGAATACAGCCTTGAGTAGCGTTAAATTTGGCAGCTGATCTAGTCACTAGATTCCTTTGATATAGGTGATATTCTCCGCCTGCAGTGCTTTCATGGCGAGGGGGGCAGGTCATCATGCCCCGGGCTACTCACAAAGGGGCGCCAAATGGTCCGCAAAACAAAAATTCTGGATAATTTTTTTTCCAATTTAAACCTAGCTTGAGCCTAACTTTATTTATTTTACTTTATTTATTTATTAATTTGCAAGTATATTTTACATATAATATGGGGGGGGGCGCTAAAAGGTATTGTGCCCCGGGCGCGAGTTAGCTCACTACGCCACTGAGTGCTTTTATATGCAACCAGCAATGCATGTTTTCATATTGCTGAATTGAGATTTAAAAAATTCCAAATCTTTTTTTTTTTATTTCCAACTAGGAGGGGTTTGGAGGTCCAAACCCCTCGAAAACTCAAAAAATAAATAAACAGTTTTTTTTTATATAAACAATCAGAATTATATAGAGAGAAATATAGTGTCAAAATTCCAAACGTTTCCAAAAATTATTTATATTTTTTATTCATTATTTGGGGGGGGAGGGGGAGGTAATCGCCCGTATCGTCCAAACTTCCTCGGAAAAAATATTTTCTAGCTCCGGTACTAGATTTAATTTTGCAGTTATAAAAGAAAAAAAAATAGAAATTAAAAAGGTTTCCTGAATACTCAAGCATGCTAAATATTATATATATATATATATATATATATATATATATATTAGAGTGGTCGTTAAAAATTAAATTTCTTGCGGCGCCCCCTAAAAAGCTTTCTTTTGATGAAAAAACACTAGGAAAATTTTTTATAATTTTTTTATGTCAAGACAACACGTGCCTCAAGACGATTTAAGTTAATTTTTGGGTATAATCATGTTTTTTGAAGATTTTTAATAATAAATACAATTTCATACAAAATATAAACAACCACGGAACCAAAATTTGTGAGAATACAATAGTTAATCAAAATAACAATAGAGTTTCCAAACAATATGGTCTGTTAATTAAAAAAATCAATTAAAATATCATTGATTTTTTTAATTAACAGACCATATTGTTTGGAAACTCTATTGTTATTTTGATTAACTATTGTATTCTCACAAATTTTGGTTCCGTGGTTGTTTATATTTTGTATGAAATTGTATTTATTATTAAAAATCTTCAAAAAACATGATTATACCCAAAAATTAACTTAAATCGTCTTGAGGCACGTGTTGTCTTGACATAAAAAAATTATAAAAAATTTTCCTAGTGTATATATATATATTTTTTTTTTTTTTCTTTGGAAATTTATTCAATTCTTAAAATTTTTTTCTTATTTTTAAAAATAGGAGATGTGTTCAACTCATTTTTACAGTCCGATGAATAATTATTTAACATCTATTGGTTACCAAATGTAACAATAAATCAAAAGAATTTATTTTTTATCTAGAGGGGGCAAACGGCTAAGGAGTCTGAACTCTCAACTCGGGTTCGAATCCAGCTTGACGCAAATAATTCAACATTGTCGAAATCTCCTCTTAGGGTAGGAAAGTGGGAGAACATCTCACCCCACATATACAAAGGGTCCAATTTGAGGTGGACTACTAAATCTATAATTAAATTTTTTCAAAAGCGAATCCCCCACCCCTTCGAGGATGGATAAGAAGCAGAAGACAGAGCAACGAACAATATGGAAGCTTAATGAGTTTTTAAATAAGATGGAAAAAATATTAGTCATTTATTCGTTATACTTACTGATCCGAAAATAGAGTCTCGATTCTGAAGGTTTTATTAAAAGCAATTGCGAGTTCGTTGTAAATATATTTCTTTTGAAGTTTAATTATTTTGCACGGATATTGGTCGAGATTGACTTCACTCTCCATGGATATCACATAAGCGAAGTTCGTTGCACAAACTCTTCGCAATCCCTGGTCGTTTGATGAAGCGAAATTCAGAGGGTTTATTGCAATAAGTTTTTTGAAGATCTCTAAAGCGACACCCTCTTCGCTGAGCTACGAAAAAAAAGAAAATTTCATTCCTATTTTACTGCCTTTAGAAATAGAGTGCTTATGTATTCACAAAATTCAGATACCCCTCGACTAAGAGGAAATAATTTCACTAAAGAAGAAGAATTATCATTCATTAACATAACATTATTATGCAAATATGTGATTTTAGAATATAAAAATTCTGCGCTAGTTGATATAAATTATATTGAAATATTTTGCAAACTTAAAAATAAATGGCAAAAATGTCCTTTATTCCTATGAATAACACAAACGAGTGAATCAATCAGTTGGAAACTTTTTTTTTAGAAGAGAAAACATGGAATACAATTTTTATGAATGGTTAGGATTCAATCAAGGGCGGATACAAGGGGGGGAAAGAGGGTAATTACCCCCCCCCCCCGAGATTCAAAAATACCTTTTTTCGCAAAAAATTTATTTTTAATGAAAATTTTTAAAATTAATACTTAAAAATTTGATGTGATTTATATTCTGGCAAACAAGTACAGAATGCGCTTTTAAATTACCGAAATTAAAAAAATAGTGTGCTGTGCGACGAGCACACCAGATTACCCCCCCCCCCCGAGAAACACCTCTGGATCCGCCCTTGGATTCAATTCAATTTCTAGTCTTCTCTAAAATGACAGGTTTCACAGGGCTCAAACAAAAGCTTTCATAAAATTCTTCATCAGTCTAATTTTAAAAATTATTTTTTAATTTCTTAATATTTCCCACAATAATTTCATCTTCGGAACTACAAGATGAATAATCCATTTTTCAAAAGGAATAAAATTGTATTTTTTTAAATAAATTTTAATTCCTTCTCTTGAAATTGGTTGTTTGCAATCTACGGTAGACTGCTACAGGAAATGACAAAAAAAAAGGAGGGCAAAGTTCAGAGGCGTACCGAGGCAGTTGGGGGCCTGGGGCGGCACTAGATGAGGGGGCCTTATATTGAATTTTTTTTTTTTTGGGGGGTGCTCATCTTTAAATATCCCTCTCCTCTATACACAAAAATATTTTTAAAATACCGTATATCCCTGAACCCCAAAGGCCCCGGGGCCTCTCAAAGGAAAATTTTCATTAAATTTTGTTTTTACTTGAGCCCCAAGGGCCCCGGGGCCTCTCAAAGAGAAATTTTCATTAAATTTTCTTTTTTTTTATCTCAATTTTCCCATTTTTACTTGAGCCCTGAGGGCCCCGGGGCCTCTCAAAGAGAAATTTTCATTAAATTTTCTTTTTTTATCTAAATTTTCCCATTTTTACTTGAGCCCCAAGGGCCCCGCCTCTCAAAGAGAAATTTTCATTAAATTTTCTTTTTTTATCTAAATTTTCCCATTTTTACTTGAGCCCCAAGGGCCCCGGGCCTCTCAAAGAGAAATTTTCATTAAATTTTCTTTTTTTTATCTAAATTTTTCCATTTTTACTTGAGCCCTGAGGGCCCCGGGGCTTCTCAAAGAGAAATTTTCATTAAATTTTTTTTTTTATAAATATATGGGGGCCTATGCCGGCTCGGGGCCTGGGGCGGACCGCCCCCTCGCCCCCCCCCTCGGTACGCCACTGGCAAAGTTGAGTCCTCTGGCAGACTTTAATTTAAAATAATGTCAAAGGACTAAAAAAATCAATAGGAATGGCTTCCCCAAAACTTTCTCATATATTCTTTTGGAAAGACAAAAATGTCTTTTTCTTCGTTGATTATTTCAAAAACTATTCAGTTTTCGAAAAAATGTCAAAGAATAAAAACTTTTTAATATCGAATAATTTTTTATATTTATTAATAATATGACAAAAAAATTGACAATTTCAAAATTTTTGAAAAAAATTTTTAGGTAAAGTACTGCTTCCAGGTGAAATATTTACTCCAAAAGTTGATGGCTGCTCTGGATTTTAAGCAATCGTGTTCACACCCACACACACAGACATAATGCCCAAAATGGTATTTTCTTACGCATTAGTGTGTCAAGCGCCACCTACCGAGTTTTGAGAAAATTAACATTAAAGTTTTTTGTTTTGATTGGATTATATATAATTTTTTTTTGTCAATTGTGCAAGTAACATTAAATATAAATTTTTTTAGGGCATAATTTATAAAAAATACTATTAATTATAGCATTTGAAACAATATTCCGTGCTTAACTCAATTTTTAATTTTTTTTGGCCCTTGACACACCCTTCTAATGCGTAACAGGGTCCATAGGAAGATATATTTCCATTTGAGGGAACTTCTCGTCGATCGACACAGTTATAGGCCTATAAGAATCACCTGAAAAAGGTTCATCGCCGAGGTGTTGACTTTGGCCCCGATTTGATAGGTGCTACTCTTGAGGATCTCTTCCAGGGAGTCGAACGGAAGAGGAGCTCTTCCAGTGGTCAGAAAAGAAATCAACACTCCCGAATAGGATGTCAAAATTAACATTGACGTTATATACGTGGTGATGATGACAACTCGAATTGATATCGCTTTCGGTTCGATTTCTTGGCCTTCAACAGAAAACAAAAAACAATTCTAGCTCTTTTCAGGTCGCTCTTTCGACTAACCTTGATTACAGAAAGCCCTATAGCTAGAGAAGAGACAATTGCCGAAAGAGTAGCGCTGCACCTCCTCGCTATCCCAGACGCGATAGCCAAAGAAGTGACGCATACAGAAGAGAGTGAGAGCGATGGCGAGTATCGTGCAGCCCAAAACTATCCAGAGATTGCCGCTGAACGGAGAAGTGAAGATGTCCCACTCGATAATGGCGTTACTATTCGGATCTCGTACGTAAATGAAATACCTGGCCAACTTCACAAATTGTTATTCTCCTTTTTATCACGCTCTTCATTTTGGTGCTAATAATTACACAGGGCAATAACACTGATTCTGCGGCATGGGATTTATTAAACAATTTCAGGTAATTTTGGTCTTCTGAATAATAATATTTTTAATAAATAAAAGAAAAAAACCAGCGCCTCTTTTTTCACAATACACACTATTTATTTGTAAATATTTCGGGTTGCAAAACGCCACCCATCATCAGTGCAGCAACTATACAAAGATAATAAAATTCAATATAAAATACAATTAAAATACAAAAATATTTACAAAAATCGGCTTACATAGTTTTGGTGCTGGATGTCGTCTATATTTTTGCGCACTTTAATTATATTTTATTAATAACTATTTATATAAAAAAGTATCCTCATGCGCATCTTCCTCTCTCCCCACCTTCCTCTTTCATAATAAGGAAAATTGAAAAAGCCCTCTCATTCATTGCTGGTAATTTGCCTATTTAAGAACTTTGATATGAGAATGGGTGGCGTTTTGCAACCCGAAATATTTGCAAATATGGTGTGTATGGTGGAAAAAGAGGAGCTGTTTTTTTCTTCTATTTATTGATCTCAACCTAGAGCCCAAACAATCAACGATTAATAATATTTTTGTTGATTTGACTCTTGACTCTACTTTTTGAGATAAGGGGTCGTCCACATATTACGTAACGAGGGGTCTGAACAAAACGTTACTAATTTTGACATGGGGGACCCCGGGGGTTTCTCTAAGTGTGACGTAACAATTCAAAGTCGAATGATTTTCACAACAGGGAAAAATGGAAAAAAAAAAAAAAAAAAGGTAAAATGATATGAATTTAGCAATAATATTTGTAGGGGGGTTTTGTTTGTTTGTATGTGACTAACTGTGACATGGGGGGACTAGAAAATCGTCAAAAAAGGCGTTACGTAATATGTGGACGAGCCCTAAAGGCGATCCAATTTATACTGGAACTTACATTATCAAAGGAGGAGAATATTTTTTAAAAAGTTTATTTTAAAATTATCAAATGTTTTCAAACAAAATGCTACAAAGAATTAATTATAAAAAAAAAGCATCAATAAGAGTTAAGAAGAACGATTTGTTTGGGATTTCCTTTGGTGTTTTTGGTCCGGTTTATCATGAGAACCAGAGTCAATTCAAACTAGGAACCGACCGAATATTCGGTTTCGGTTACGGTTTCCCAAAAATCCTGGTTTCGGCCAAAAACTAGCCGAAACCTGAGTTTGAAAAGATGGGATGAGACTCGCACTCAAAATAAAAAGTTCAAATGATTTCTACTTGAAAGAGAAAAAATTTTCCGCCTAGCGAAAAAGAGGCGGAAAAAATTTAGTTTTGCTAGGGAAAAGTTAAAAAAAAAAAAAAAAGGTAAAGGTAAAATGAAATGAATTTTGTATAGAAAATACAAGTTTCGGTTTCGGTTGAAAATCTTGTTTCGGTCGGACCCTAATTCAAACAAAATACTAATTTATAGAGGAATTCGTCATCATTTTTAAATTGACTTCATAAGCTTATACCGCAGAAAAAAAAAACTTTTTGTTCCCCCTGTGTTATTTTACAAGTGCGAGATCATACAATCATACAAAAAAAGATAATCAAATAAAGAAATATTTCTAAGATCTATGAATTTATTAAGAAAAGTGTATAGTTAGTGGGACCTTCGAATAAAGATGGTGGGCGAGATGTAGAAGTCTTGGCTTTTCGCGGGGCTGAACACTAAACCCGAGACAACAGCATCGGCGGTGCCGTCAAGCAAGAGGGACTCGATTTCATTCCAGCCTCCATTCCTCTTGATTCGAAACCAGCCATGCTTTTTCGTTAAAATTATCTCCGTTCTAAAACAAACCAAGAAAACAAATGAAATGAGAGAGATTTATAAAAAATAATATTTGCGCCTGAGGATCCGCTACCCGTTTGACAGAGCCGTTTGGCGTTCGTCTGTCTGCTTTTGGGTGCAGGCAGGAGGCGAAGAATTATATTAAACTTTAATGCATATTTGTTGTTCAATCAAGAGAAAAAATATGTTAATTACGTGAAATTGAATTCCTTCTCCAAAAGATTCCAAATGTTGGCATAAACTCCATCGACTAATCGCAGTTCGCCGTTCACGTTCTGGACGGTGCTCAAACTTGACTGAAAGCAATACAAATTTTATGAAATTCATTAGAAGAGAAATTATTTATTTGCTTACAATATAAAACATTTTTTTACATTGGAATTTGTTAAAGTTAGTTTCGAACATTTTGCTTTTTTAAGTGTTAGGAAAGAATAGTTTTCTAGACTCTGAGATTAACTTGGCAAATATTCAGTTAAGCATTTAACTTTAAGATTCCTAAGAATTACTTAATCCATACATACAAATAATCTTTCCAATGCCAAACGCTGCTGAATCTCGGGGTCAGTGAACATATGAACCGTTTATTTTGAAAGTGGTGTAAGTCCATTAATAAAAAAAAAAAAAATGAGATATCACATAATTTATGCTTAAATTAATGTAAATTTTCTATGTGTAACTAGCTAGTGGTTAATTTCTTAAAAAAATCCCATGTTTTGTACAATTGAAAATTGGTCGGTAAATAGATTTTTTAATAAACAGATATGCTAACCTTTCATTTTCTCGAAACAATAGAAAATGGACTTACACCACTTTCAAAATAAACAGTCGATATTATTTCTAACGAAGTTTGACCTCAGTAGCCGAGATTAATTATTTGCAATACTCTTAGGTGTGGTCAGCGCAACCTCTGGGGGGGGGGGGAGGTTTGAATTATTTTATCTGACTTTTTCTGTTTGGCATTAAGCAGGAACTTTTGGGGGTGTTATGTTTAATACTGTAATAGACCTACTTCAAAAAATTTTTAAAATAAATAAAGTTTCGAAGTTCCAAAAATTAAATAAAATTACATAACTTTCTCTATACGAGAAAGTAAAAAATCTGTTTCGGAATAGGTAGTGTTAATTTTGAGAAAATCCGGATAAAAAATTAAAAAAGAACATCAATAAAGTATTAGTATACTTTGACCAATTTTACTCAAAATAGTTGAGACGCCTTTGAAATGTGTTCTTGATTTAAGTATAAAATTAAAGTATCGGGGAATTTTTCGTTTTTGAGTAATTCCCTTAATCCACATTTTTTTATATTTCACTTGAAATTCATTAAATTTATTGTGAAATTAAATTAAATTCAAGCTAAAAGGGAAATCCTCTCTTTTAATGGCAATTCAAAGAAAAGCAATAAAATCTCTTCAGAGAAATTGAGGTAAATGTTTTGATATTATAACTGGAATATACATTCTGGAAATTTATAATTTTTTCACAATAATTTGAATGAATTTCAAGCGAAATATCAAAAAATGTGGATTAAGGGAATTACTCAAAAACGAAAAATCTCTCGATACTCAAATTTTATAATTAAACCAAGAACTCATGTGTACGACGTTTCGAGGAGTTTCTATAAAAGAGTTCTAGTATTACGTAATTATGTTTCAACTAGTTTCAACAGTTACAAATTTAAATTTAGCCAAAAAATTCCGTCTGTGATCGCCATAGAGGTTACTTTTTCCTGGGGGAAGGAGGGGTTCAACCTCCCTCGTTGCCCTAAATAATTTTATCTGTAATTAAATTTTTCCTTACGTTTTGTACAGCAATTTTTATATTCACTCCACGAAGGTTGACTCTCGTATCATTCAATTTCATTTCAAATTTGTTTTCTGTTGTATTATAATCACCTGGAAATTAAAAATGTTTGATAAGAAATTTTCTTGAGTTGATACAGGTCGATGATCAAAAAAGACTTTCGAGAGAGATAATCACTTTATTTTTATTAATTATTTTAAGATTTCAATTTTTTTTATCTGAAATTCAATTGAATCGGGAAGTTTAATATCGACGGAGATAAAACCGATAGTCTGAATAATATTAAAAAAGAAAGAAAGGTTTAGTGGAAGATAGTCATAAGCCACCATTTTGTCATTTTTGAGATATTCATGCCATTGCAGTCTTTAAATATCTTTTTCCACTTTTTTCTCATTCACACTCCATTCCACATCTTTTCGCAACTTGGGCCGTTTAAGACTTTGACGATAACCGTTGTAAGTAATATATAAATTGTAGGTTCAGCATTTCTATTTAATATCCCTCTTTAATACCACACAAGGAAGTTCCTTGAATTTACAATAGTTGGTGACACTTAATAAGTGCAAGTTCTTTACTTGGTCAGACTAGTCAGGATTTGAGAAGTAAGATAGTCATAAGCCACAACAAAATGGCGTCGAAATCTGGAGTGAAAATTTCTCTCGTGTTCTATGAAAATGAAAAATGAAGCACCCAACAAGCACCAGTTCTAGCTCTAATTACAACATTGTAATAGTATAGACATTTTAATATGCTGAAAGCAGTGCGTAGCGAGCTTTACTCGCGCCCGGGGCACAATACCTTTAGCGCCCCCCCCCCATGCGAAAACTTTATAATATTATATCGGTAAAATATTACAAAATTATTATATTACACTGGAACTAAATTTAAAATATATTTTCCAGAAATCAATTATAATAAAAATTATCCAGCAATTTTTTGTTTTGCAGACCATTTGGCGCCCCTTTGTGAGTAGCGCCCGGGGCATGATGACCCCCTTGCTCCCCCCCTCGCCACGCCACTGGCTGAAAGGTAGGTTAATTAAATTTAAAATTAATTAAAACGTCAGATGTTTATTTTTTATAATAAATATTTAATCTCTTGTTATAATCTGTTATAATCTCTATTATAAAAAATAAATATCTGACTTTTTAATTAATTTTAAATTTAATTAACCTACATTTCATCATGTACACGTCAGAAATAGAGGAATATATTCAACATTTTAATATGCATAACCTCTGTTTTGTGGCTTGTGACTATCTTTTACTCAATCTACTTAATATTTAAATTCATTTATTCATTTTTGATAAATTAAAAAAATAAATTAAAAAAAAACTAATCCTTAATCCTGTCTCCCTTCCTGGTTTATTTGTTCTCCATTATCACCTGATCTAAATAGATTCATTTTCTATTTTCTACTTTTTTCTTCTATTCATTGATCGACTCTCAACAAGCAACGTTCTTATTATACTCGTCGTGGGCTCTTTTTATGAGCTTAGGGTGTGTTCGATCAACGCAAACTGCAGTCTACACGTCGTACTTTGATACGCGAGCCGGATCCGGCGATTTTTCAGCACACACGCGTATGAGCCGGGCTCGCGAGCTTTCAAACGAGTCAAATCCGCATGTGTGTGGGCTCTCACGAGCCGAGCCGAGCCGGACATAAGGCCCAGACGGATCTGTCCCGAGCCCAGACGCATGCGGATTTGGCTCGTTTGAAGGCGAGCCGAGCCGGGCTCGCGTACTAGGGCGCCAAAGGGTTGATGCGCCTGGGGCGGGGTGGGGGGCGAGTGCCCCCTTTGCCTCAGCTAGTTACGCTTCTGCTGAAGGGGCAATTTGAGGAAAGGGAGAAACAGGAGCATATAAAGACCAGCATCCCCTTTTTACTCTGACTCTTTTTGTATAAAAAATTTATATTTAAACAATAATAAAAATAATAAATAAATCTAGTTTGGTCATCCACAACTTGCTTACACTCCAGATTTTTTATGTCGACATATATGTCCTACAGTATTTAGTTTTGGAATTCAAGATGGTAAAATTTATAATCCTCACCTAATATCTGTGTGAGAATTGGAAGCTCTTGTTTGAATCTGAAGAGTCGAAGTAGACGCGAGTAGCCAAGCATCACCAGCAGGCCCGAGTTGTATGAAATGTCAAAAGGAAACAGCTGCTCGAGCCAGGACTGCTCCGTCTCCCCCGAAGGCGATTCCGGCGCTAACACCATCCACATGCGATAATTCCAGATGCCCGGGAATTGAGTGAACTAAAAAATTAGAGAAGTTAGCTACCGTTTTCTTTTTTAAGTTTTGGGGTTGATTTGTATTATTATTTTTTAATTAAAATAAACCATGAAGTAGGCCTACTATTTTCCAATTTTAGTTTGTTTTTTTTTTTTGGGATTTCATTCATCTTTTTTCTGAAATATCCTATAAAAAAGAAATTATATATAATATTTAAGATATTATATATATCGCGTAGGTAAGCCGCGAAACGGAGATTTATATAATTAGATATTACTTCATGTACCCGAAAAAAGATATAAGGGTGTCGCCGGGAGTCGAACCACGGATCCACCGATTTGCGCTCAGTGTGTCCTTACCAAATCGGTGGATCCGTGGTTCGACTCCCGGCGGCACCCCTTATATCTTTTTTCGGGTACATGAAGTAATATCTAATTATATAAATATCCTATAAAACTCAATTGGAAGATAAAATCATTTTGCCTATCAGCATGAAGTTAGACCTGTCATTATTCCAATTTATTTTCCAGGACACATACCAGTAGATTTTATTTGTTTTTATATTTATCATTTACTATTTCGACTAAATTTGAGAAGATTTTATTGACAGGAGAAGGAGCAGGTGCAGCCAAAAAACAAAAGCCTCCAAAGATTTAATACAATTTAATGAGACGTTTCGGGTGAATTTCATCTACCCATCTTCAGTCCTTCCTACCTAGGAAATACGTATGATATTACAAATTAGTTAGAATATTTGGATAATAATACGCTTACAAAATTGTTAAAAGTCCTGGAGTTGGTCAATTTGGGCAATACATGTAAATTTATGTATCATATGTCCTGGCGATGTGGGCCGTCGTATTTATTTAGTGAGAATGATTAAAAAACAACACGTCTCCATCATAAATATCTCTACTTCAACATTTCTCAAAATAATTTTATTTTTATAAATTTAATCCATAAATCAGGTAATTGGTTCCGAAATTAAACGAAATGTTGTAAGAATTTCTATCAAAGTCAGAATAAAAATAAGAAACTTCTCATTAAATTGTATTAAATGGGTGGCTTTTGTTTTGTGGCTGCATCTCCACCTTCTACTGTCTATAGAAAAACAGCCACTGACTTCATTGATTTACCTAAAATTTTATTGTTTATGTGAGACAATTTCTACAATGTAATTTACAGATTTCATTACTTTATTAATAAGTCAATGACGGAAAAAAAATAAAAGTTTAATCAGCTTGTCTAAATTTCATCCCTTAACAGGATCCGAAACAAATCTTAAATAACACTAGTCGACAAAAATGAACTTTTTTTCTTTCACAAGAATGAAGATATGAAATTCTAGAAGTATTTTTCATGCTGAATTCAAATATCAATTCAGTTTTTCCCCATCAGGCACAGTTTTAGAGATATAGAGCAAAATAGATTTTAGTCGAAAATGGGCTCTAAAACGGCTTTTATTTAAAATGTTCAAATTATTTTTAACGCCGCACCCCGTCAAATTATGCAGATAGTTAGAATACATATAAATTTTAAGTTTCATCCCAATCGGAGGTCATTTAGACGTGCCGCAAACGGCTTAAAGTTTAGAAAAAGCGAAATTTTCAAGATTTTTTTGCTTTGGTCACCCCTAATACAATTTTAGAGATCCCTGAATGAAAAAAACATATATGTACGATATTCTATAGTTCTTTGGCTTTCTAAAAAGCATTCATTCGTAAAAATCTGTTAATTATTAACGAAATTATTAATAAAAACGTGAGCAAAAAAAAACACAAGTACATTCACTGGACAAAAAAAATGGACCTCTTGTTCTTTTAGAAGTATAAAGAAAGATATGAGATTCAAAAAATATTTTTTTTAATAATATATAATAAAGTTAGGGCCCGTGACCCGATACTCAGAGAGGATACATTAGCTTCTCGTGGATAGGGTTCGCTTTTTAATTCAATTGAAGTCCATTTTTTCGACCAGTGAGTGTACTTGTGTTTTTTCTTTGCTCACGTTTTTATTAATAATTTCGTTAATAATTAACAGATTTTTACGAATGAATGCTTTTTAGAAAGCCAAAGAACTATAGAATTTCGTACATATATGTTTTTTTCATTCAGGGATCTCTAAAATTGTATTAGGGGTGACCAAAGCAAAAAAATCTTGAAAATTTCGATTTTTCTAAACTTTAAGCCGTTTGCGGCACGTCTAAATGACCTCCGATTGGGATGAAACTTAAAATTTATATGTATTCTAACTATCTGCATAATTTGACGGGGTGCGGCGTTAAAAATAATTTGAACATTTTAAATAAAAGCCGTTTTAGAGCCCATTTTCGACTAAAATCTATTTTGCTCTATATCTCTAAAACTGTGCCTGATGGAAAAATTCTAACTACATATCTGAATTCAGGGTGAAAAAATGCACTAGGTTCACTAATCAGATTTCTTGTGAAAAAAACCTTGTCGACTAGTGTAATAGGCCAGAACACGCTTAACATTCGAGGTAAGAAAAATTGAGTTTTTTAAATATAATTAGCTAAGTGAGGATTAAAGAAGTTTTGTGTAGCAACTTAATAAAGGCATCATTTAAAAAAATTATTAAAAATTAAAATAATCATTTAAAGCTAATTAATTTTTAAACAAAAATTTAAGAATTTCCAAGAAAATAAATAAACATGGCTTGAATTTCTAATTTCACCCCTTATTCCAAACTTTGGGCCTTAGTTAACTAAGATCATGACTCTTATTTAATCATATGATTAGCTTAACTAGATGTGAAAAGACTCGAAAGTCTTAATCAACTAGCTTATCCAACTAGATGTGAAGCAACCGGCCCTTTTCTACACATACAGACAATAAAAATATATTTTTTCTGATTTTTTCTGACACGCATATGATGTTGATGAAAACAAGAAATGTTTTGTTATTAAAGAATAATTGAGTTTGAGGTTTAACATTAAAAACCATTTAGTAAAAATTGATCTTTATCCGAAATGCAAGTTGAGAGTTATAATAATAAGCAACTAATTATGACCTCTGACCTACAAGTCATTAAATAAAAAAAATAAAGATTTATTTAATCAAAATCTGGCCGCACAGCACACAACTTTCTCTTACCTTCGGTAAGTGAAAGTTACGTTATGTGCTTGGCACACCAGATTTTTTGTGTCGACACATATTTAGTTTCTGCCGATATATTAAAATCTATATATAATAATAGCGGAGTGTCCGTCTGTCTACCTGTCACGCTCTATTTAGGCAACTTCCCGTTGGAATTTTGAAATAAAATTTTCCAGTCTTATAGAGGACGTTATGGAGAGTCCAGTAAAAATACTCGGGTCCCGAAATTTCTATAACTTTTTGAGTTATTAATTCCTAAAGTTAAGATTTCTCCCATAGGAAATGTATAGAGAAATATCTATGTATTCTTTGCATTTATATATTCTATGAATGTAAACAAATCTTAAAAAGGCACTGGATTGGAATAGTAGTAGTAAAAATTTTCTTTTTTTTTATCTCATTCACACTCATACACACATTCACACTGTCTTTTCGGCAACTCAGGCCATATAAGACATTTACGATATCCGTTATTAATTAATATACATATAAATATATATTGGGGGTCCAGGCATTCTTATTTAAGCCATTTGGTATCCAAAATAAAATCATCGGGCTGCCTGGGGTCCGAACCCGCGATGTTTGGTATACGAGGTTAGCACGCTAACCTCTACACCAAAACCCGAGGGCTAAAAATTTTCTTTTTATAATGAAGAAAAGGCGGCCTGGCAACGGAGAAGATCAACAGTCATCACAATCGTTGAGGTTAAGTGATGCCAAGCGCGGCGAAAGCTCGGGATTGGTGGCCCCTAGCAATCAGCGTGTGGAACGCCCCCCCCCCCCGGTTGCCATCGGTACAATGTATATTAAAATTTATATAATAAATAAATAACCCCTAAATGGCCTCTGTAGCCGAAAGGGGTTTTTTGTAAAAAAAAAAAATTAAAAAATTAAAAAAAAAGTGTGAATGTTTAAAAAAAAGAAAAAGACGAGGGTCCGCCACAGTCGGGCCTGAGCTAGCTGGAAGGAGGTCCAGGGGGGGGGGGGGGACGAAGAGTACAAGAGTAAAGTGTGCTTCAAAGGATTTCAAGGATTACAATTTAAAGAGCATCTAAAAAATAATTTATTAATGAATTTTAATCAAAATCTTTGAAGTGAATTATGAGAAAATTAAGAAAAAAATGAAAAAGTGCATCAGTAAAGTACTAGTACTTTTTGGTCGATTTTGTTCAAAAGCTTCTTGTCACGTCCCAGGGCGGAGCCGAATTTAAATATAAAATTTCAACCTCTTAGCTCTTTTCTTTTTTGAGATATTTTGTTCACAGGCAGGCCAATTTGCGGGAAATTTTTGAACTCAGGGGGCCTCAAAACGTGTATATCTCGACTTCGAATTTTTGACATGATCTCAATACTCTCTATATATTTAATACATAAGTAAGAGAAAGTAAAAATATTCATTGTAAATAGAAAAATGCGACACTCGAGTCGCTTTATAGATTACTGGAGAAGAAGGAGAGATTACTGGGTTCGAATCCCGCAAATTTCTTATTTTTTTCATTTTACTTAAAGTCATCTAATTTTTGGCAAACATTATTCTCATTTCAGCAAATCAAATTTGTTCTTTTTTATTTGCCGGGAGGTAGGCAGCCAAAATTACATCGCTAATGTGTCTACGCCACAGAGATTAATACAATATTGTTTTGATATACCTAACGTTTCGACCCTCAGTAGGCCTATAGATCATTTTCACATGAGAAATATAAATTTGAACCTATCAGAAGAGCGCTTTTTTATATCTTTAAAAATTCCAGCCAGCTTTAAAGATATAGCCAGAGCTAAACGTTAATCTATTGAAAAAAATCTGGTGTGACTGGCGCACGCAC
Source organism: Euborellia annulipes (assembly GCA_023213315.1). Taxonomy (NCBI): domain Eukaryota; kingdom Metazoa; phylum Arthropoda; class Insecta; order Dermaptera; family Anisolabididae; genus Euborellia; species Euborellia annulipes. Next base: position 36,731 of record JAKCPI010001655.1, on the reverse strand, counting down.
ACAACTTTCTCTTACCTTCGGTAATCGAAAGTTGTGTACTGTGCTTGTCACACCAGATTTTTTGTGTCGAAATATATTTAGTTTCCGCCAATATATTAGAAATTTAAGATGTCAAAATTATAAACATGGGAAAATATATATATTTTGTTACCATGGCAACCATTTCTCCTATCTTTCCCATGAAGCACAAGAGTAAAGTGTGCTTCAAACAATTTTGAGGGCAAAACGAGAATATACATTTGAAAGAGCATCTAAAAAATAATTGATTTTTGAATTTTAATCAAAATCGTTAGAGCGAATTTTGAGAAAATCGAAAAAACTGAAAAAGTACATCAGTAAAGTACTAGTACTCCTTGGCCGATTTTGATTAAAAGCTTATTTTTCCGGTCCCGGGAGGTATTTAACTTAAATATAAAATTTCAACCTCCTAGCTCAATTCCTTCATGCTTAAAATTGAACACACACACACCCACCCACACACCCACCCACAGACAGACCATGTCGCGAAAACCACTTTTTTGGATTCAGGGGACCTCAAAACGTGAAGTTCCATCAAAACTCGACATCGAATTTTTGACATGAATCCAATACTTTCTCTCCATATATATATTAACATATATACATAGGTAAGAGAAAGTAAAAAGGTGAAGGAGTGCAACACATGAAAAGAGATTTCGTTTGATCTCAATCCTCTCCCCTAATTCTTTTGCACTTTGTTTCATTCTCTTTTTGCTATCATTTATTTTTCTTATCTAAGAGGTTTGTTCATTCTGACATTTCGTGATTTTAGTCTTTAAATCCAAAAAGAAACATATTTAACTACGTATGTTCAAAGGTAGAGATGGTATAAAATTATATTGCATAGATTAATTTATTATTTAAATAAAAAAATCTTTATCTATCTTGCTCCCAATCTAAGATATAATCTATTTTTTATATTTTAATAAGCCACACAGATTGAATCTCTCTCAGCTTTTAATTGTATAGAGAGGGAATCAATGAAATAAAAGCGTGATTAGAATTCATTCAAATGGAGTAGTGACAAAACCCTTTCTCCGACAAGAATTCCAATTTAACTAAATATCCGTCCCACCCCCTACCAGGCGAAATTTGTGCTGTAGAATGGGCAGTTTCAATTATCAATGTTCCTTTGCTCAACATTCTCCATTTATCTGTATTTGTATCTTGATGTATTTTTTAGACTCTTTTTGTTTAAAGAAGGCTGATTCTCTCCAAGAAAGTGTCTTTTCTTGATGATTCAAGATCAGGCTGACCTTTCGGTTACATTTAAGACCTCCTTCAGAGCGGGGGGGGGGGCCCCCCCCCCCCCCCCCCCCACCTGAGTCTATTGTCTTCTTGTGATATTTTTGCAATCTTATTAACCCAATGACTCAATCACTGTACTTCGTTGTTGCCGTGCTAACCGAACCGACACTAGGGGACTCCTTTGTTTGAAAAATAAATAAATAAATAAATTTCAATTAATTTTTTACTTTATTTTATTAATTATCCTAATTATCTCAACTAAGATTGCATTGTACAAGTTTCTTTGCTTGTGGTCTCCTGAATCCAAAAAAGTGGTTTTGAACTTGACGCAAAGCTTTTGAACAAAATCGGCCAAAGAGTACTAGTACTTTACTGATGAATTTTTTCAGTTTTTTTCGATTTTCTCAAAAATCGCTCCAGCGATTTTGATTAAAATTCAAAAATCAATTATTTTTTAGACGCTTTTTTTTTTTACAAAAAACACACTTTTTTTCTCCTTCACACTCACATTCACACTGTCTTTTCGGCAACTCAGGCCATATAAGACTTTTACGATATCCGTTATTGATTAATATACATATTGGAGGTCCAGGCATTCTTATTTAATTAGTTAAATATTTTTCGAGATCAATATTTTGAATAAGATAATAGTATTCAAAATACTTCGATTCGGACTCAACAAGTCATAGATATATTTAACAAGACTGTGAGTGTTGTTTATTGGTGAGGCCAAACATCCCATGGCCCCCGGGAATCGAACTCAGGATCTCCGCATTCCTGGGGAAGTGAGTTTTATTGGTGCAGGTCGAGGGTCCAGTGGTCTGGTGCAATGGACAGCACCAGCCTATGTCCCGGAAAGGCGGAGATCCTGGGTTAGATTCCCGGGGGCCATGGGATGTTTGGCCTCACAACACTCACAGTCTTGTTAAATTCTTATTGTATTTAAGCCATTTGGTATCCAAATAAAAAATAAAATCATCGGACTGCCTGGTGTCCGAACCCGCGACTTTTGGTATACGAGGTTAGCCCACTAACCCCTACTCCAAGCCTGCCGGCTAGACGTACAATATATTCTCATTTTGCCATTGAAATCTTGTTTATAATTTAACATTTTGAATTCTAATATATTGGCGGAAACTAAATATCGACACAAAAAATGTGGTGTGACAAGCACAGAGCACAACTTTCAATTACCGAAGGTAAGCGAAAGTTGTGTGCTGTGCGACTGTCACACCAGATTTTATAAAATATATACCGTACTTTGGAAATTGATTTATTTCATTAAATTTCTTAAACTGTCTCATTATGGGCCTATGCTTTTGGGCCAAACGAAACTCTAAGCACAAACGCCAGTGAATTTTGAACCAAATCCAAATGTTTGTTTTCTGAAAATGAAAGCAAAAAGAATAAAAATCAAACAACAAAAAAGTGTTAATTATAATATTGAAATGACATTTATTTTCTTGGTTCAATTTATTATTTTATTTGTCTCTCTGCCTTCAAGAATCGATTGTCCTTTTCGTTTCGATAAGTTGGGACTCTTATCCAGTTCTAATTGATATTAAATGGCTGCTGATTATCTCTTGATGATTACCAAATAGAATTAATAGACTCTAAATACCTTGTTATCTTGGAACTTGTGGAAATGACAACAGATAAAAAAATTGTATTTTCAACATTTGATTTGAAATATTTACTTGCATTTGAATGGAAGGGAAGAAATGAGTTTGAAGACAAGCAAAAAAATCTGGTGTGACTGGCGCACACCACAAAACTTATTTTTACTCTTCGGTATTCGAAAGTTGTGTTCTGTCCTTGTCAACCCAGATTTGTTGTGTCGAGATATATTTAGTTCCCTATAGCACATAGTTTCTCAGCCTTATTTTGCTCACCACCCCCTTTAAGAATATGTTTTTTTCTAGAGCCCCCACCCCCTTCCCATCTTCATTTTACTCTCCACCTGTCGCGAATTTGTTAACATCAGGCTAGATAGTAATTGAATATTTGAAGATAGCTGTAGTATTGTGTTCAAGATAATAAGGAATAATTTTCAAAGAAGAATGCAGTCAAATTTATTTCATTTGATTTTAATAAAAATTCAAATCACTTGCTGACGTTTCGGTTCGGGTTTGAACCATCATCAGAGCTGTGATTTTGTCTTTATGTTTTTAAACAATACATTCAAACTAGAGCAAAGATAGAGTAAATTAATATTATAATCCTTATAAAATAGTTGAATATAATCTCAAAATAATTTTATATAGGAAATAGAGCCTAGTACATAGGAGTAGGACGAGATTTAGGCCTGCTCCTATGTACTAGGACCTACTATTTTGGATTATATTCAACTATTTTATATTATAATATTAATTTACTCTATCTTTGCTACTATAATAGTTTGAATGTATTGTTTAAAAACATAAAGAGAAAATCACAGCTCTGATGATGGTTCAAACCCGAACCGAAACGTCAGCAAGTGATTAGCATTTTTATTAAAATGAAATAAATTTGGCTGCATTCTTCTTTGGAAATTATTCCTTATTATCTTGAAATCAGGTTAGATTTTACTTAAAACATCCGCGTTCAGTAACCGACTCTTTTTAGTTACCAACAATATTAATTTAATAATTATTATGGTCTACACTAAAAACTTTCAATAATAAAAATTATTACAATACCTACAATAACAAAAATCAAACAATATTAATTTTTACTTTACTTTAGTACATGATAAGCATGTATTTTTTTTTGCCTTTTAGACTATATTTGAACCCAGTATACACCATGGAGAGAGCAGGGTACACAAAACACGGTAGAGCCGGGTGATTAATTAGAATAAAAACGCTGAGATGAGATGTTTACCTCCTCGAGGTGAGTCTGGAGGGAGGGTAGCTCTTGGGTGCTACAATGAGAGTATGTTGACGCATGCAGAGACTCTTGTCCTGCTGTCTCGCCTCCTGGCTGGTGATCATCATCACCGACACCGGATAAGACTTGAGATACATTCTAATCGCCAGCATGAAATTGCGATCACTCCGACCTAAAAATAAAAAAAAATTATAATCCTTCCCCTAACTAACAATAAGATGTCAAGAACCAAAGTGGGTTCGAAAAAATGGTGTGATTTTACCAAAAGTTTTTTTTCCTGTAGATTTTGAATTAATATGAAGAGAAGCAATTCAAGGAGAATAAAGCAATTTTAGTTTTACTGTTAAGGGTTTGAACCCTGGAGGCGCATTTATTCAGGACAGGCAAAAATATCTAATCAAAGACGTAGTGATACAATAAAACAAAATTTGTTTCTTGTAGTTGTGACTGTGATGTGATTATAATCAAGGGATGAAGATACAAATGAAGCAAATAAATTTTATTATTGACAAATCCTCGTTCAATAACACGTGTGTTTTACAATATGTGTGTAATCTTTCTTTATATATATACAGTATATATATAATAGCGGAGTGTCCGTCTGTCTGTCTGTCTGTCCGTCTGTCCGTCACCCTCGGCTTGACCAACTTCCCATTGAAATTTTGCAGCCTTATAAACTAGGAACCGACCCAATATTCGTTTCGGTTTCGCGAAAATCTGTTTACAGCGCTATCAGAGAACATAACGTCCTGGAGTTATGGAGAGTCTAGGAAAAATACTCTGGACCCAAAATTTTTAAAAGAGGAAGCACAAAAAATTTTAGAAATTTTAGCAATTCCAAAGTAAAGTATTGAGTTTTGTCTAGGAAAATTAAAGCCAATTAATTAAAATAAATTTCAAATGAAAAATAATAAAATTTTTATTTTTTTTCCTTGGAGTGATAGGGGGTATAAGGACATGCAGACGGACACTCCGCCATTCTATATATAGAATTTTTTTTTAAGTTAAGAGAGTGTTAATTTTTAATATAAGGTATGTATTTTTATTATAAATTGCCTGAAAGAAGTTCACTGAAAAATTGCGGCACTTGATTAAGGCGAGGGTCCGGTGCAGGCGGGCCCGAACCAGCTGAGTAGGGTTCAGGGGGGTGGAGCGACTAGTTGTAAGTAAAAAACCAGCCTATTCAATTTAAAAAGTTGTTATAATAAATAAACATGTGCATTCAACTCTTATACAATTTTGTAGCCCAATAAATGAAACGTCTCATTCTGGGAGTTTTATTGACCGAGGGCATTCCAATTTGGCTGATATCCCTATCCCTTCATTATACGACTTGCTTTCTTTATTCTTAAATTTTTTTAAATCAAATCGAAAAAAAAAAGATCCTTCCTTATTATTCAAAAAGGGTTCACTACAATTTAAGAAAATTTTTTGCTCTCAAAAGCTTATTTTTCAGGGATGATGAAATATTTTCAGATAGTTGGACACAAATTAAATGTCTTTAGGGTGAGTAATCTACCTGGTAATCAAAACAAATTTAGGCAACACAAAATTTTTTTCTCAGACATTTTAATTTGTGCCCAAATCAGCTTAGAGATCCCATAAATGAAATTATTTTTATTTAAATTAGGTAGGTAGTTTCAAATCCAATAAATTTTGATTAAAAAAAAAAAAAATTCTTTATGCCCCCCCCACTCCCCTCCCCCCATTCAGGAAAAAAATTCTCTAATCTCATCGGGAAAATGAGACTCGCTAATTTGGAGATAAAGCAAACCAAGAAGTTGTTGGCTAAACATAATTTTTTCAAAATTTCAGCGAGATTCGATTTTTTTTAATAGATGAGATTTGGTGGTCGCTGTGTCAATGATTCTTGATCAAATGGCGAACTTTATTCTCTAGTTATATTCGTTTAGAAGAATATTCATCCAAATGGATAGTAAGGACATTTACCCGATATAAAATAATAAATCTTAAAAAATATTCTAATTTATATAATAATATTTACTTCTTGGCGACTTTGACATTCCACTTACGAAAAATCTCTCGTGTTTATGAATTAATTATTGAGAGGTTTATTTTGGAAGCAGCGTGCATAATAACATTTACTATTTTGGAAAGTTTCACTCAAATTTAGTTGTTAGTCTATACCCAAACAGTAAAGCAGGGGAAGTAACGCTACTGCTTACATTAAAAGCTACCCCCAAATCCATTTCATCAGAGATCTTATCCTAATATTTTATTTTCCTCCCCGAATTAGGCCTAAAAGTTAACCCAAATAAAACATCAAATTAGGAACCATTAATAAAACATTTTTGTTTTATATTGTATAAATTATCGTTAATTATTTGGGAATTTTTTTATCGATTCTGAAATTATTAAAAACAATTTCTCTTCTAAAAATTAAGAGAGGCAAAGAGGGGGTGATAGCGTGAATGAATTTGTAAATAGTTACTCATTAAATAGGTTAGATTAAATAGGCCTGCGTGTAATTAAATTGTGTTTACCCCCTCCCCCTAGTATTTTATTAATTCCCAAAAATAATCCTATTTATCAAGGAAAGAGATAACCCAGAGGCGCCAGGAACATTTTTCTTTTCTTTATTAAAGGAAATAGGCAAATAAAAGAATAGCAACTAAAATTATTTCATTTATTGACCCGTTAGGCTGACATTTCGGTCTTGATCAAGACCATCTTTAGAGCTATAACAACATAGAGTATATTTTTTTTATATATTATTATTATTATTTATACATTATATTATATTATATAATTTGCAAAATTTCACAAATAATATATAAAAAAAAAATATACTCTATGTTGTTATAGCTCTGAAGATGGTCTTGATCAAGACCGAAACGTCAGCCTAGCGGGTCAATAAATGAAATAATTTTAGCTGCTATTCTTTTTTGCCTATTAACGATAATCCAGCTATAAAATCCACATTTGTAACATTTATTAAAGGAATTTATCACAATTAAATATTTACTAAATTCATATATCCGAGAAAAATCCGGGTGTGCCGCCGCGGAGGACACACTGAGCGCAAATCGGTGGATCCGTGGTTCGACTCCCCGGCGGCACACCCTTATTTTTTCGGATATATGAATTTAGTAAATATTTAATTGTATAATTTTCGCGGCTCACGTACGCGATATGTATAATATCTTAAATATTATATATAATTTCTTATTTAGGAATTTAACACTCTTGAAACTCAATTGTATGAAATACCCTTCACTCTCAACCAAAATTGTTAAAAAAATTATTTGTAAAAATTGAAAAATTTTATGATTTAGCGATTATTTTAATTCCCTATTTAATTTTGCAATTTCACATAGGTATCCCGAGTCGAAATCGAACGCCTGGTTTGAACCTTTTAGTCCTGAATTCCCTTGTTATTTAATGGGATGTTATTTATTTACAATTTTGTGAAAGCCTACTGATTCTACCAGGAGAATTAGAAGTTTCAAACCAGTACTTGAACGCCTGGTTTGAACCTTTTAGTCCTCAATTCCTTTGTTATTTGATAGGATTAAAATTTGGTTAAAGCCTACTAAACCTGCCAGGAGAATTAGAAGGTTCAAACCAGTACTTGAACGCCTGGCTTGAACCTTTTAGTCCTCAATTGAAGACTGCAAGGTTCAAGCCAGGCGTTCGATTTTGACTCGGGAAGTACTGGTTTGAACCTTCTAATCCTCCTCGGGTAAAAATTAAAAACAGTGCGATCTCAGCGCCAAAGCTTTAGTAGATGACCACCTTTCATTTTCTTTCATTCCTTGGATATTTGGATTTATTATCGATAAAAAAGAAGTAAGTTTTAAGTTGTTTTATTTTCATTTTTTTCATTAATTTTCTTTATTATTATTAATTATTTTTATTTATTTAAGGGTCAACGTTATAAAAACAAGCCAAAACAAAATGATAAGGTTAGCTGTTATTTTTATTTTTATTTTTTTTTTATATATATGTAATCTTATATTCTATTTAATTTTTTCAATTATATTCATTATAAATTTTAGTTGTAAAAACACATTGGCCTGAAGAAGCCACTTTAATTTTAATATTAATAAATGAATACAAGGAACATTGGCCATTCATGTCATTTTGAAAGGTAAGAAGACAAATTAAAAAAGATTATAAATTTATAAAATTAATTTATATATTTTTCACATTTCCAGAGAACTAAAAGAAGTTCTTACTGAAAAGAAAAATATAATATTTTTCCACATGTGATAGCTGATGGTATAGGCCTACATATACAGTCAAGATAAAAATTAATGTGATTTATTTTAGAGATGGAAACTTATTTTTACATCCATATTTTCTTTAAAACAATTTCAGTAATGAATCTCCAGAAATATTGAAATCGACACGAAGAGCAATTGGAATTTTTAAAATTTTTTAAAGATATGTTATCTTATTCTCAAATTAAAGAAAATTGATATTTAAACAAAAAATATTATTTTATTTAAAGATTAATTTGATTTTCCTTTTATTTAAGAATTTAATTGTAGCGAAATGAAGAGCAAAACGTGAAGATCCATCAAAATCTCGACATCGAATTTTTGACATGAATACAATACTTTCTCTCTATATATATTAACATATATAGATGTAAGAGAAAGTAAAAAATTTCGAATGTGGAGTGCCAAGTTGTATAAATTAGCAAAGAGGTATGCTTGTTTTTTGGCATTGAGAAAAATAACTTTTAGAGTGTTTTCTTCAAATATTTCGATGGCATTTAATAGGACTTCTTCATCAGCGGTGAAGTGCTATTAAATGTCTTCGAAATATTTGAAGAAAACACTCTAAAAGTTATTTTTCTCATTGCCAAAAAACAAGCATACCCCATTGCTAATCTAACAAAATTATCAGAACTTTTTTGTCACTCTGTATATATGTATATAAACAAATTTTAAATGAGAATTTATAGGCCTAAACTAGGATTCCAGCATTCAGTACTGCTGGTCGTATTAGTAGATCTGGTAGACTTAAACTAGTATTTCGAATACCTGGTCTGAGTCTAAACTTGTCAAAAAGGGACATAAGTAGACTTGTTAGAACCAAAACCAGACTATCAAATTTCCATAGAAACCATGCTTTCAAATCCTAGTTTGATTCTGTTAAGTCTACTTAGACAACAATTAGATTCTGAGGTTTTGTAGACTCAAACCAGGCGTTCGATTTCGACTCGGGATCTTTCATTATTTTGAATAAAATTGAACTTCTTAGATAGCTACATGTAAAAGGTGTGTTTATATAATGGCAATTGGAATATATTTCCAATTCATATTATCGCTTCTAGACACCTACACCCAGCACAGCACTTAACTCATTCTTCGCCATCCCTTTTGCTTCCCCTCCCCACCCTTCTTCTCGATGGCCCTGACCTTAACTCTCAATTTCACCCTCTTTTTTATTTATTTCTAATTCTCCTTATCTTTCCAAGTCTAACTTATAAAATTACAAAATTTAATAAATAGAAATTATCATTTTTAATTTCAATTTTTTTTACAGTAGATTATAATGATAATTTCAATATTCAAAACATGATAATAATAATTGAGAATAATTCAAACAAAACTAATTTCATACTAATTTTTTCTCTAATCATAATTATTGTATTATTTACTTAGAGAATTCTTAAAAAATATACTTTCGTTCTGAAATTATTTATATTTACTCTGATATCTGATTATCTTCTAAATTATTATTTAGTTAGGGATATTTGAAAAGGGTCAGGGTCTGTCCTTGATGAAGAGATGCATAGGATTTGTATAAATACTACAGTAAACAGTGCGAGTGACAAAAATGAAGGAAATGGATTGTTTAAGTTAGTATCGGCCGGGGAACCTGTCAACGGAGTAGGGCAGCAGTCGTGCTGTTGCAAAAAGCTGGGAATCGGTGACCCCGAGCAATCAGCGTGGGGAACGTCCCCGGTAGCCATCGATATAATGCATTGTAATGGCTAAAGGCCTCAGTAACCGAAAAGGGTTTAAAAATATAAAGTTCCTATCGTAACTATCTTCAGTTATTTAGTTTTTGACTACTCTGAAAGACATGTTTATATTAGCGATTCTAAGTTTAATATTCTGAAATTCCAGACAATATTTCTTTTATGGCAACGAGCAGATTTGGGCTGTTCATTTCATTTTTCTTCATCTTTTTTAGGTTATTATTTAATATAAATATTATTAAGAAAAGAGACTTCCACTTATCCCATTGTCTCTAGTTAATATGTTATAAAATATCAATTCCCCCGTAATTAAAACAAAAACTAAATAAATAACAGTTAGATTATCAAAAATTAAATTATAATTATCGGATAAGAAAATTTTTCTTTCTATTTACTTAAGGCTCGGCCTTCAAGAGACCTATCACATTATACAATAAAAGCGATCAATTTTATTTGTATTTTTTTAAGCTAAGTACATGATATTTAGGGAGATGATATCTCAATCAAATAAAAATTAGAAAAATAATTAAAGAAATTGAAATAAACAAAAAATTCTGATTCTCACATAACCAAATTCGAATGAACAAATGGTGGATCTTAATGAAATTAGACACACAATGTGTGAGTCACACCTACCAATGCTGCGTTAAAAAATTTCCCAGAATATTTAATTTAGTTAATAGCTAAACATGCTCTTTCGAGACATCAAGAAATCTATTAAAAAAATAATAATAATCAATCACTCCAATTTTGTACAATTTAAAAAATACTCTTCCCGAAAAAAGTTGGCGTGTTATATGAAACCCCACAAGAAAGTGTAATTTTTTTTTTGAGTCCCTTTCGGCATCTTTAGGCCCTATGGACTTTTCAAATGATACATTATATTATTCAGGCACATTTATATAAAAATTATACATCAATTGATATCCAAAAGATTTAAATAAATATTCATCGGACTTCCTAGGGGACCCGAACCCACTCTCCTTGGCTTTCAGGTTATCAATATTGATATTTAAAAACAAATGGTTAAAAAAATAAAGTTTAGTTAAGGGGGGTAAAGGTAAATACACCCTGATAGTATTTATTTTTAAATTAAAAGATCTTCGTCTCCTACATTATACGAGTGTCAAGAAATTTTGTATAGTGAGAATTCTGGGTTGTCCCAACCAAGGACGGATCCAGAGGTGTTTTTCGGAGGGGGAGGGGGTAATCTGATGTGACTGGTCGCACAGCCCACAATTTTTTCTTAATTTTGGTAACCTTTAAGGGCGCATTCCGTACTTTTTTGCCAGAATGTAAATACAAATCAAATTTTTAAGTATTAATTATTAAAAATTTTACATTAAAAATAAATTTTTTTTAAAGGTATTTTTTTCAAATCTCGGAGGGGTAATTACCCCTTTACCCCCCCCCTTGTATCCGCCCTTGGTCCCAACCGAATTCACCAGATTGCTGCTATGAAGTTTTAAGGTAATAATTTTTTTTTATACCACATCGTAATAGAGAGAGCATTCTCTCTGAATAGTTCAAAAATAAAAGAGAGTGACAAAATATTTGGAATTTAATTGCGAATTGAAATTATTAAACTAGTCTTAAATGCATCTAATAAAAAAAAAATATCTACGAAATAAAGATGAAGTGAGAGGAGTTGATCGAATGCTGGTTTTTATTTTCGGGTCCTCTCCTTATGCATATGATCCAGCGACTATTTCCGATTGTAATAAAAAAATAATTTTTCATTTCCCTCACGGCTGTTGAGGTCATTTAGTTACACTGTATATCTATTTATGATCAATCAGGGGACGTTCCGCATGCTGATTCCTCCCATCCCCCCAAAATTCCGCTTAACAGCAACGATCTTGGTGGCTGTTGCTCTTTCACCAGTCAGAAAAAAAACTTATGAGATCTCTTTGAATATTTTCCCAATCCAAAAAATAAACTTTTGATAAAGAAAAAATAATAATTTGTAGGGATTAATGACGAATAAATGGGCTAGTTCAGAAATATTGCAACATAAAAGAAAAAGAACAAATTTTTTCGACGTTTTGTAGGCTATCCGCCGATCATTTCTTAAAATGCACCTTTTAAAAGCACACATAAATCTATCATACCCATATGGGGATCAAGAAGCAATCCCACACATCCAACGGAGATATAATCGCTTTTAGCAAGTTCAGCGAGTCCAATGGCGACTCGCTCGGCATTGGTAAGCGAAGTGACGGCTTTGACACTAACAGCAACAACGACGATGATGGATTTGGCAAGCAACCAGGAGCAGAGTTGTACAATGCGCAGCATGTTGTTGCTACGGCCGCACGACAACTGGGTAGTAAAACGACAGCCACTGCCACCGCATCGACCGTTCGCCTCCCTTCGATTTTTTATTTGATGAATAAAGAGTTATCATTACATTCATCTCGAATCTTGGCCACCATTTAAAAAGTTAAAATCTATTTAAACGAACATTCCATTATAATGAACTCTCACCGCCCGCCCTCTGCGAGCTGATTACGAATCAATTCATTTGAATCGACAAACGAATAGTCAGGATAATACAAATTTATTTTGGTATTGGTGATGGGTAGGCAGCCAGGATTAGAAATAAAACACGAAATTTTATCTCATTCTACTCGTCGACGTTTCGGGTGCTAATCGCCCCCTTCCTCAGGACTGAGCAGGTGTCAATTATAACAAAACGATGTCATTTGTTGTGATTTAAACATTTTTATTACAATGTGTAATTTTAAGTAGCAAGTATGCTTTCATTCATTACAAGGTGTTGTTGAAGCAAATGTCTCGATTAGAATGAATTCATTCAAACTTGACCACTTGCATTCATAAGTAAAAAAAGCCAATTGATTCACAATTTCCATAGGCTCTGTGTATTTTAAATGTTGACTGCTTGAAATAAATTCTGGTTATTTTAGAAGATGTGGATTTTATAGCTGGATAATCGTTAATAGATAAATATAAGAATCGTAGCTAAAATGTTTTCGTTTATTGGGCTTCTAAGGCTGACCGTTCGGTCTTGGCCAAGACCATCCTCAGAGCCTCAGCCCGTAAGCTCTGAGGATGGTCTTGACCAAGACCGAAACGTCAGCCTAGCGGCCCAATAAATGAAATAATTTTAGCTACGATTCTTTTATTTACCTATTATGGTTATTTTTCAAAATTTTAATCCCATATTTTATTCACAATAGAAAATCCTAAATAAATACAAAATTTCATAAGTAGGCCCCCTATTGGAAAAGATTTTTAAAGTGTGTAAAAAGTTCCAAAGGGGACCCCCTTTTGAATTGAAATTAACATGCAAATCCCCATAGGGATTTAACATTGGCTCTATGCAGGGCCGTGCTTAGGGGGGGGCGACCGGGGCCTAGCGTCTCTAAAAAAAAAAGGTAAAACATTTTTTCGGACGGGAAAAAATTTTGGTTCCGGGGGCGCCAAAAGGGAAAAAATTTCGGTCCCGGGGACGGAAAAAATTAGCGTCTCTAAAAAAAAGGTAAAATATTAACATTTTTCCGGACGGGAAACATTATTGTGACAATGTAAAAAATATATACAAAGGGCGCTAAAGGACTAACTTGCCCCGGGCGCTAAATAACCTAGGCACGGCCCTGGCTCTATGGAAGGAAGAGCCGGAAAGTGAACTTGAAAAAAAAAACTGAATTACATCAGCAAAGTGTACTTCAAACAATTTTCACAAAATATTACTGATATATTTTTTAAAAGGGCATCTAAATTATTGATTTATATGAATTTTAATCTAAAAAGAAAAAGATTTAAATTCTGGTAGGATAGGATACCAAATGGCTTACATAGAAATGCCTGGACCCCCAATAAATATTATCATATATAACGGTTATCGTGAAAAGTCTTAAATGGCCTGAATTGCCGAAAAGACTGTGTGAATGTGCGTGTGAGTGTGAGTGTGAATCAGAAAAAAGTGTGAGATTTTTCTTAGAGATCCAACCTAATAATTAGTCATTTCGAGAGGAAGTAAAAACAATACTTTCTCTCTATATATATTTCATATATAGGGTAAGAGAAAGTAAACAAAAAGGGGGAGAGAGAGGGGGATCTTTTTCAAAAAGATATAATTAAAAGAGGACTTTTGCGTTACAAATACAAATTTTTTTTTTTTTTTTAGTCTCATTGAATCCTATTTCTATTATCTCTCTTTGATATAAAATATTTATAAGGTCGATACACAATTATTATCGTAATCCACGAAATTATTTCCAATTTACAATAAATTATTATTAAATTTTGAAATCGTCTACAAGGTTATTTGTTGATTAAATTTTCGTTTTTTTTTTTTTTTTTTTAATTATTAATATTTCCAACTTATGATATTTTTCGACTACATAAAGACATACTTTTCCGCCAATATTTTATATTTAATATAACATAAAGGGAAAGTAGGGGTATTATTATAATGAATAATCATATTTTTTAAACAGATCCTTACGTTTCAGTGTATACGACTCCAGAAATGTATAAAAATTTGACGTGTATTTTTGCTTATATCTCTGGAACTATTGATTGAATTTGGATGAGGTTTGGCAAATATATAGTCCTAAGTAGTCGCAAGATGGTATTAAAACGAGGTCCTAATCGCCCATCAGGAAGCGGTAAAAAAAATTATTATCCCGGTTTTCTCAGCTTCCACTAGACCAAATATAAGACGTTTGTGTCCAGGGCTTGACCAAATTTCATATCAATCGGTGGAAGAGAATAGGAGTTATCTTCAAAAGATCCTCGGGTATATGATACGTCATAGACAAGCGGAAAAGCTTTCTAACTTCGTTTATAAAAGCCGGTACCAAATTTATTTGGAAACTTACATTTTATTATTCCCACTGATTATAAATTTATTTTTTTGTATATCACTTGAGGGTTAAACTCTTGAACCAATTATAACTATTATATATTAATTAATTTTATAGTTTTATTCTATTTGTAAACGAATATAAATCAATGCATAAATTAATATAAGAATAAAACGTGGGATTAGAGTCTTATCTCAGGCTCCTCACCTAGTAACGTGATTAGCGGCGTCTGAAGGCCCGTCGGCTTTGTGGGTAGGACGGAGGGGATCCCTGACACTGACAGCTCTGACATCACTGATGGCCAATAGATTATTAAATAAGAGACAAAAGACAGTCAGTTGTCTAGTGACAGCCAGCGACATTGTCCAACCACATCCTCTCTCTTGCCTGATACAAGTAAGTGGCAACTTCGTCTATGGGGAGAGGGTTAACACCAATTTAATTGGGAAAATAAACAAGCACTCGCAGCGTATGGTTAGAGCTTCTTTTGAAGAAATTTTCCAACAAGTGATTTCAATAGCCCTTGGATCATGAATCAAAAACTCCTTTATAAGTTATTCGTAGAAGGGTTTGAAAATTTTACATACCCCATAGGCCTATAACTAGTGAAATAGTCGATTTTCTTTTATGAGTTTTAATTCATTTTTTGAACAAAAAAAACTCAATTTACTGATCAATAGCAGGTATTAATAATTTTCCTTTCGTGCAGCAAATACACTTACTTTTGACAATTTGTTATAATTATTATAATAAGCTGCTAAATAATTATTGTGAAATATAAATAGTATGATATTTAAAACATAAATTTAACATGTAATTTTAATTCTGAAATAGTAATGAACAAAAGAAAACGAGGATGGAGCATGTATAAATAAATGCACCGAAACGTTTCTGGGTATTGACAGGATTTCAATTATTTGACTTAAATAAGAATGTGAATGGGAAAAAAGTGTGAGTGTTAAAAAAAAAAATATTATTTAGCTGCTGACCATCCCTTCACTTGATTTATAAAATTAATATTAAATAACATTTTTGATCTCTGAGATAACAATTTCAAAATAATTTTTTTTTAATTTGCACTCTCGGCTCCTGCGGCCATTTAGGGTTTATTCTAAAATTATATCACTTTCTCTTACCTCTAAAAATACGTTAATATATAGAGAGAGAAAGTATTGGATTTATGTCAAAAATTCGATGTCGAGATTTTGATCGATATACGTTTTGAGGTCCCCTGAATCCAAAAAAGTGGTTTTCGCGACATGGTCTGTCTGCTTGTCTGTGTGTCTGTGTATGTGGGGGGGGGGGGTGTCTGGTGTGTGTTCAATTTTAAGCATGAAGGAATTGAGCTACGAGGTTGAAATTTTATATTTAAGTAGGCCTACTGAGTTTAGTAGTTTTTCAGTTTTTTTTCGATTTTAAAAAATTCGCTCCAACGATTTTGATTAAAATTAAAAATCAATTATTTTTTAGATGCTCTTTAAAATGTATATTCTCATTTTGCCATTGAAATATTCTGGAGACCTCATAGGAAGGATAAGAGAAATGGTTGCCATGGTAACAAAATATAAATATTTTCCCATACTTATAAATTTTACATAGCCCCCGAGTTTGGCGTAGTAGGTAGCGTGCCTACCTCCTATACCAAACGTCGCGGGTTCGGACCCAGGCAGTCCGATGATTTTATTTAAGCCATTTGGATACCAGATGGCTTAAATAGAAATGCCTGACCCCACAATAGATAATATTCTCTAACAACGGTTATCGTCAAAGTCTTAAATGGCCTAAGTTGCCGAAAAGACTGTGTGAATATGTGTGTGAGTGTGAATGAGAAAAAAGTGTGAATGTTTACTTCTTCTTCTTCTTCTTTTTAATGGCATTGCCACAGTAAGGCATTTTGCCAGGTGTGAATGTTTAAAAAAAAAAAAAAAAAATTTTACATCTTGAATTCAAATATTATATATCGGCGGAAATTAAATATATATGTCGACACGAAAAATCTGGTGTGATAAGCACAGAACACAACTTTCGATTACCGAAGGTAAGAGAAAGTTGTGTGCTGTGCGAGTCACACCAGATTTTTTTTAAAATTAAAATTAAATATGCAAATGTTGCAAAATACTGTATTTATTAATTATAAATATTTTGCAACATATTCATATGCAAAATATTTTACAACATATAACCTAGTGGATAATTTTATTATTTAATTTTTTTTTTGTTTTTCATAAATCATAATATAACAGTAGAAATTCGACTTTTTAAAAATTATTAAATAATGGCGCAGTCCTGATTATTTTAAATTCATTTTTCAAAAAAGAGCTATGGTGAGGACACTGATAAACCACGATAAAATTGGTATATATAAATCACAAAAAGAAGATGAAGATGGCTTAGCCGAAAGGTCAATAAATTTATGCCTTTATTTATCTTTTTATTTCACTTTTTGTGAATTATATATACCAATTTTATCGTGGTTTATCTGTGTCCTTACCATACCTTTCTTTTTTTGAAAAGGAATTTTTAAAAATTGTGAAGTATAAAATTTTTAAGTAAAAATATAATTGCTTGTTTGTGTTAGGTACTACGAGGTAGAAGAAATATAATCATAGTGAAAAGTCAGCGTGAAAGACTCTGATAATAGACAAAGTAATAAATAATAATAAAAAAGAGATAATAGAATAGCCTTGGTCGTGAAATATATGATAATTCTCAACATTAGTCATACAATTCTATTTAAGATTTGACTAGAGAAGGTGGAATCAATATTATACAACACATCAACGTAGAGGAGGAGTAATATTCACGTTGAGGAAGATTTAATCAAACAAGGGGAACATTGAAATGCTAACACTGCTACATATCGTTTTTGTGATCGTCATTGTATTGATATAATAGTAGAAATATAAAATCATTATGCTAATTTAGTGATCTATAATATATAAAAAAAACGTGATGAATAATAAAATATTTCTCTATTATTTGATTGATTATTTATCAAAAAAAAAAAATATTTTTTTCTAATAGTGAAGAGGAAAAAGGATTGTTTAGAAGAAAAAAATGACTCTATTTTTCTAGAGATGAGTTTAGGGTTTATTAAAAAATTTCATAGGTAGTGCCTGGGCTCCCGGGTTCGCTTCCCATCCCAAGAGAGAAAATTTATTTCATTTAAATTGGGATAAATAGAAATGGGGTCTAAATGGCTTCAGGTGTCGAAAGAGACCTTAAAACAATTTTTAAAAAAATCTGGTGTGACTGGTCGCACAGTACACAACTTTCTCTCACTCTTCGGCAAGAGAAAGTTGTGTACTGTGCTTGTCATACCAGTTTTTTTGTGAGGACATATATTTAGGCTCCGACACTACGAGACATTTGAATTCAAGATGTAAAATTTATATTTAGTTACCATGGCAACCATTTATCCTATCTTTCCTATGAAATACAAGAGTAAAGTGGTCTTCAGAAGATTTCAATGGCGAAATGAGAATATACATTTTAAAGAGCATCTAAAAAATAATTGATTTTTGAATTTAAAAAAAAATCATTGGAGTGAATTTTGAGAAAATCAAACAAAACTGAAAAATTACATCAGTAAAGTACCAGTACTCTTTGGTTAATTTTGTTCACAAGTTTCGTGTCACGTCCCAGAGGGGTGCCTAACTTAAATATAAAATTTCAATCTCTTAGCTCTTTCTGTTCTTGAGATATTTTGTTCAGACAGACCATGTAGCGAAAACCACTTTTTTGGATTCAGGGGACCTCAAACGTATCCATCAAAAAATCTCGACATCGAATTTTTGACATGAATTCAATACTTTATTAACACATATATATAGAAGTAAGAGAAAGTAATACAAAACTTGGTAGGTATTTCCATTTGATCAATTTTCGATAGGATTTTAATTTACCTGAAAGAGAAGTTTAACAATGTTGATTTAATTTCTCTTATATTAATATATAGAGAGAAAGTATTGCGATTGAATGGAAATACACGTTTATGAGTTCCGTTGTCTTTGAACAAAATACGAAAAAACTAAGAGATTGAAATTTAATATTTAAACTAGATTTCTTTTTGGTAAACAACAAGAAAATTTTAAATAAAATTGGTTAAAGAGTACTAGTACTTTACTGATGTACTTTTTGAGTTTTTCTTTTGATTTTCTCAAAACCTGGTCTAACGATTTTGGTTAAAATTCGTCATAATTCAATTATTTTTTAGGTGTTCTTTAAAATGTATATTCTAATATTCCTCTCAAATTGTTTGAAGCACACTTTATTCATGTACTTCATAGGAAAGATAGCAATAGAATATAAATATTTTTCTCTAAAAGACATTTTACCTTTTGGGTTTTAATATGCCCTCGGTAAATAAATATATTTCGATACAAAATAAATCTGGTGTGACACTAGTCACACAGCTTTCGAATGTCAAAGTTGTGAGCTTTGCTATCAGTAATCACACCTGACTTTTATATTATAAGAAAGTATTGCAATCGGTGTCAAAAAATGGGCTTCTATGCGTGTAACGAAAAAAGCCAGGAGTTGTTAGTTAACTCGTCGCATGCGACACGAAAGTTTGGAATAAAATCGGCCAAAGAGTTTTAGTAATTATTATATAAAAGGACAAATGTAATCAAAAGACCATTGGAATTGTAAAATATTTTTAATAGAAATTAATCAATATTCAGTCAGGTCTCTTCTCTAAAAACAGACTTTAAAATTTAACATCAACAAATGGGTGTTAAAAAGTGAAGTATTAACATCAGCGTTAAAAAATGCTATTATCTAAACCAAGACGTTAAACATGATGCTTTTATCTCAAAGCTGTCAAAATAATAACCTTACTTTTTAGGTTAAAGACGACATTTTTATGCATTATTTACGGCGTTAAAATAATAAAGGCACCCCTAGACATGACATTAATTTTTAACACTATTGACTAAATGTAACGCTTTTGCTTTAAAGTTTTTGCTTACAGAATAGAAATTTTAGGCAAAGAGATGTTAAAATGAATGATGTTAAAGGTTAACGTTTTTGTTTAGAGACCTTATTGTGATTTAATAGTAATATTAAAAACCTTCTAAGAAATTAGGTGTTGGCTGTGTCTTCTACACAGCCGGTGGCTTTTTAACGTGACAACGTCTTTTGCTTGACTTCAAAAAAATTTATTTTTCTCTTACCTATATTGAAATATAAAGAGAGAAAGTATTGTTTTTTTTTTTTTTTTACTAGTAGTTTGTTTTCATAAATAAACATGTTCAAACATTTTCATTGAAACAATATATGACAGGTGTGGCCAAACTTTTATCCATTAAGGGCGACATATTCTTAAAAAATGAGGTTTTTCGAGAAAAAAACTAATTTTGGAGTTAATTACTCGGGATTTTTTTATTTATTCTATTAGAGGTTTTCTCTCTGCACCAAATGACATTTCATTTAGTCTAATCTGATTAGCCGTTCGGAATCTACAGGGGTTTAAAATTTCGAAAAACGAAATCCCGCCAAGTGCTCTCATGCGGTAAAATGACGTCATATCAAAAAAATGAAAAAATTACCTCTGGGCATTGGACCACTCTTTCTAAAACTATATTTAGATTTAATGTAGCTTTTACGGTCAAGTAGCTAGGCGTTACATAAATAGGGCTATTTTTCGATATTTTTTTGCCTAAAAAATGAGGTTTTTCGAGAAAAAAACTAATTTTGGAGTTAATTACTCGGGATTTTTTTTATTTATTCTATTAGAGGTTTTCTTTCTGCACCAAATGATATCCCATTTAGTCAGATCTGATTAGCCGTTCGGAATCTACAGGGGTTTAAAATTTCGAAAAACGAAATCCCGCCGAGTGCTCTCATGCGGTAAAATGACGTCATATCAAAAAAATGAAAAAATTACCTCTGGGCATTGGACCACTCTTTCTAAAACTATATTTAGATTTAATGTAGCTTTTACGGTCAAGTAGCTAGGCGTTACATAAATAGGGCTATTTTTCGATATTTTTTTGCCTAAAAAATGAGGTTTTTCGAGAAAAAAAACTAATTTTGGAGTTAATTACTCGGGATTTTTTTATTTATTCTATTAGAGGTTTTCTTTCTGCACCAAATGACATCCCATTTAGTCTGATCTGATTAGCCGTTCGGAATCTACAGGGGTTTAAACTTTCAAATTAGAATTTACCGCAGCACGGTAAAATAAAATGGTAGGAAAAAAATAAATGGTGAAATCTTTAGCTGAAACCTCATTCTTTCTAACCGTATATTTCCCATAATTATATCTCTTAAGACAGAAGAGTTATTAAAGCCGATAAACTTTTTCGTGCATGCCCCTCTAACCTGCCTCTATAGACACATGATTTGTAAGACGTTGTCACGTCAAAAATAAAAATAAAAACTATACAGGGTTATTCTCCTATCTTTCCTATGAAGTGCAAGAGTAAAGTGTGCTTCAAACAATTTTGAGAGCAAAATGGGGAATAAACATTTTAAAGAGCATCTAAAAAATAAGCTAATTGATTTTTGAATTTTAATCAAAATCGTTAGAGCGAATTTTGAGAAAATCGGAAAAAACTGAAAAAGTAAATCAGTAAAGTACTAGTACTCTTTGGCCGATTTTGAATAAAAGCTTATTTTTCCGGTCCCGGGGGTGTTTAACTTATATATAAAATTTCAGCCTCATAGTTCAATTCCTTCAAGCTTTAAAAGACCGCGAAAACCACTTTTTTGGATACAGGGGACCTCAAATCCATCAAAATCTCGACATCCAATTTTTGACATGAATCCAATACATTCTCACTATATATATAAGTAAGAGAAAGTATAAATGGATAAACGTCGGCAGTTATGGAACGAGACGATTCAATTTATAGAAATAATGAATGCTTTTGATAAAGCTGTTATCGTGTTAGTTTTTAATAAACAAGGTCACTTATTATTTAGGTGAGTTGTTAATTAAAAATAATGGTATTGATATTGACAAACGTCATCACCTATGATTTATTAAACTTTGTATAGCACCTTAGCCCACCCCGGCGGGATCGATGACGAAAAATAAAATTGAAAGAAAAAATCAGAGAACTTCAAGAAAAAAAAATAAAAAATTTATATTCTCTCGAATTTTCAAGGTCGGATACAAAACAACAAAATTTGGAATCTGAGACCAAATGAAATTTCGTTACTGAAAAATTCGTCTTCAAGGAACTTAAGAGCTGATGTCAAAGCAGGGATTAGAAAGTTTTAAAATTTTAGGTTAAAGGATTGTGGTGTTGGTGAACCCACCAAATTTTTTATACAGGCCTTGAGTTTAGTCAACCAAACAAATATTTTTAAATGAAAATCATTTTATTTTTAAAGCAACTGAAGTGGAAATACTTTTAAGACAACTCATATGACGGCCAAGCATTTTGGTTGCCTAAGCTGAAGGCTCCCTCTCGAACAGACACTTGTGTCGCCCTCTATACGTAACTTTTTAATTTGTTTATATCTCTGGAACCAGATGAGAATGAAATTTGGCAAATTCATAAATAAATTAATTAATTAATTAACATCAAAACAAACTTTAAAAAAATCTGGTGTGACTGTCGCACAGCACACAACTTTCTCTTACGTTCGGTAATCAAAAGTTGTGTACTGTGTTTTCACACCAGATTTTTTGTGTCGACATATATTTAGTTTCCGACAGTACAGTATATTGGATTTTCAAGATGTAAAATTTATAAGTATGGGAAAATATTTATATTTTGTTACCATAGAAACCACTTCTATCTTTTCTATGTTATACAAGAGTAAAGTGGTCTTCAGAAGATTTCAATCACAAAATGAGAATATACATTTGAAAGAGCATCTAAAAAATAATTGATTTTTGAATTTTTAAAAAAAATCGTTGGAGCAAATTTAGAGAAAATCGAAAAAAACTGAAAAAGTGCATCAGTAAAGTACTAGTACCCTTTGGTCGATGTTGATTCAAAAGATTCGTGTCACGTCCCATGGGGGTGCCTAACTTAAATATAAAATTTCAACCTCCTAGCTCTTTTTCGTTCTTGAGATATTTTGTTCACACACCCAGACAGACAGAGCATGTCTCGAAAACCACTTTTTTTTTATTCAGGGGACCTCAAAAAGTGTATATCCATCAAAATCTCGACATCAAATTTTTGACATGAAACCAATACTTTCTCTCTCTCTATATTGACCTATATAGAGGTAAGAGAAAGTAAAAAAGAATTTTTGTGGTGTTTATTTATTTATTTCGAGGAGGAGATTGGAGTCTAGTCGATAAGTCATCTAAGCTTAAGAAAACAACTCGAGTTCAAATCCATCTCATGGCAAAAAATTATCTAACGCCTCGTCCTGAGGAAAGAAACAGGAATCCACCTCAGAATATTATTCCATGAAAGCTACTCCTCAAAATAACTAAAACTTGTCAGGTCTGACACTCTTAACTGAAGAGATTAATTTATTGCCCTTTCTACGTATTAATTAGTTAATTGTACCGACCGGGGGTTTATTTATTTATTTAAATTATATTTTTTTTCTCCCTCTGACGCATCTTCTTCAAGTTGTCACTCGGTATTTATTTTCTCTTTTATGTTGATTGTCACTCTTGATTATTATCATTTAGTCAAAGCTCTAATTATCATTTTATTTTTTTTTTAGTTTATTTTTTCATTTAGTAATTAATATCTGATTTACTTAACATACAAATAAAAAAAAAAATATATTTATTTTTCTATGTTTAATAAAACAACAAAACAGGGTTAGTGACTCTTACTTATTAAATGAATGCTGACCTTTGGTTAACAAAATATAATGGTAACTAATTCCTATAGGTGCCTCTGACCCGTGGCACAGAGAAGACATTAATTAGCTTCTCGTGCCTAGGGTGTCGGCTTCACTTCCGCTCCCGAGCGAGATAAATTTATTTCATTTGAATTGGGCTAACAATCATTTGAAATAAATAGGGTTAGGGTCTAAATGGCCTAAAAAAAAAACCTTAAATAAATTATTTATTTATTTAAAAACACAAACAACATACAGACCACTATGTCCAATTACATGTGTTTGATTCGAGAGCGCGGAATACAAAGCAAATCAAAAGCAGAGAAGACCAGATATAAAAAAATCAAAAACTTTTAGTAATTTAAGGGCTTAGAGGAAGATAGTCATAAGCCACCATTTTGTCATTTTTGAGATATTCATGCCATTGCAGTCTTTAATATCCCTCTTCACACAAAAAGTTCCTTGAATTTAAAATGTTGTTCACATAATAGTGCAGTTCTTTACTTGCCACTAGTAAGAATTTGAGAAGTAAGATGTCATAAGCCACAGCAAAATGCGTCGAAATCTGGAGTGAATGAAATTTTTTTCGTGTTTAAACTACTTCTATGAATAAGGGAGCTGAAAATGAAGTCTGATTCTTTTGTTACTGATAGTTATGATTCTTGGCACCCAATAAGCACCAGTTACAACTCTATCTTTTACTCTGATTTGATAACCATAGAATAATTAATTAATAGAACTATTAATATTGACAATAACACTTGGATAGAATATCATTTGAATCAATTAGGAATAACTCTTGTGTTTTAAGACCTATAATTATTCTGAATATACGTTTAGAAAGCATGGTTCTTCAGCCAAAGATTATTACCATTTATTTTTTCCTATTATTAATATTTCATTTTACCGAGTGAGAGCGCGCGGTGGGAAAATTCTTACTTGAAGGTTTAAACCCTTGTAGATTCCGAACGACTAATCAGATCAGACTAAATTTGATGTCAATTTGTGCATAAAACTCTAACTCTAACTGACTATATAAAAAAATCACGACTACAAATCATTTGAAATAAATAGGGATGTGGTCTAAATGGCCTTAGTTGCCGAAAAAGACCTTTAAAAAAAAAAAAAAAACGCGATTAATAAACTCTAGAATCAATTTTTTTTTTTTTTCGAAAATTCTCATTTTTAAGCCAAAAAATTGCCATTTTTCCGATGAAGAAAGTCATAAGCCCATTTTCGTTTTCTTCTTCATTATACCAGTAAGTGCTTTTAAAACTTAAACCAAGGCGAATTAATGTTCCATTCTCTACTATATGCTTTATAAGACATACAATTGTTCATTTTTATATAGAAAGTTATTCTAAATTAAGTGATTGATTTACACATTTGAGTCAAATTTTAATTTGTCAATATCTCGAAACTAATGTTTTGGTGGCTTATGGCTATCTTCCACTAAGCCCTTCAATTGTATTGTCATGCTGGGTCAAAATACTTTTTATAATGATAAATAAGTATATTAAAACATATCACCTAGTGTTTTTATTATTCTTAATTAACTTTATCTCTAAAAAAAAAATTAATAAGATAGGTATTAACGTATAATTAGGCTATCAACATACGCTAGTACTTCTTAATGTCATTTCTTCACTCCACCCAGTGTTTATCAAAGTGTGCGCAGTGGGGGTGGGAGGAGGGGGGGGGGGCGCCGCGACTGTTCTCTTAGGCCGCCGTGAAAACTTTCCTATATTAATAATATTATTACTTTATGAAATGTTACTCGAACCAGCGTCTAGACAAAAAAATAGGATTTGCCCTCCCCTTATTTACAGCAATAATAGTCTCGAGTTCAAAGATTCATTTTCTGTTCTGGGAGTGACAGTTACATCTGATCTCTCCTGGAGCACCCACATCTCTTCTGTGATAAAATCTACCGCAAGGAAATTGGGTTTCCTATTCAAAACGAAGCGTTACTTTTCCTCCCAACAACTCCTAATCCTCTATAAAGCCCAAATTCGGCCGTGTCTTGAATATTGTTCCCACCTTTGGCGAGGGGCGTCGAAAGACGCTCTCTCCTCCTTGGAAGCCATACAGAGGCGTGCAATTAGACTGATAGGTGATTCTACCCTTACTGCATCCCTACAGTCACTAGATCATAGAAGAAGAGTATCTGCACTATCTCTCTTCTACAGGTATTACCATGGTCAATGCTCTGCCGAATTAAAATCACTTATCCCGCCCAATGCAACATATTCACGGAACACAAGAGAGGCATCTTCCCAGCATCCCTATGCTGTTCAGATCACGACTAACAGAACAAAACAATTTCATTCTTCCTTTGTCCCCATGACCTCCCGTGATTAGAACAAGCTCCCTGCGTCTATCTTCCCCAAAACCTACAATCTTCAGACTTTCAAGTCTAACCTCAACAGGCATCTTCTCAGTTCCCGCAGTTGAGTTTCCCCTTTATGCTTCTCCTTTTGTTTTTATTTTCTTCCTGGCTGCATGTGACTATTGGTCATTATAGGTCTTCGGACCTTATGCACCCATTCCAAAAAAAAAGCGTAAGTTTGACCAGAATTTTACGTTTTTGTAAGCTGCGCTGAATTTGAAATGAAGAAAAAGAGAAGGTAGTAACAGAAGGCTTGCTCTGATATTTGACATGGGGCGCCTCAGAACATTAAGGGCGCCGGAAACCGACAAAGTTTGGGAACCCCTGACTCCACTCTCCTTTTATGTTTATCATTTTTAACCAAAAATCATCATTGAATTAGTCACTGACTCTATTTGTCTTTTTAAACATAGAAAAATAAATATTTTTTTATTTAGACCTCTATGTTATGTAAATCAGGTATGTTAATAAATGTCAAACGATAATTAGAGCTCAGATTAAAATGATAATAATTAATAGAAAGAAGCAACATAAAAGAGAAAAAAAGAGAAAATCATTTATAGTCGTGTAGAAAAAAAAAACTTTTTAATCATTATTTATTTTTATTTTTTACTCGCGTGACTGAAAACGAACACCTGGGATGCCCCCTTCTAATAGGTGCTCATTATTCTTTGTCATGGAATCGGTGATATAAAATTAATTTTATTGCTCTATTGAAACAAAAGATCAATTCTGATTTTAAAAATTTATTTCTTGTTGGTAAATTAATGATAATTTGCCTTCGTATTCGAATACAAGTTAAGCCTATAAAAAAATCTGGTGTGACTGGTCGCACAAACCTTCGGTAATTGAAAGTTGTATTCTGTGTTTATTTAGTTTCAGTCGATATATTAGAATATTTTTTTTTTATTTAAAGTCATTTTCGGCAACGGAGGCCATTTAAACTCCGTCTCTAATTCAATTTATTGGTAGCCAATTAAATTGAAATCAACTGTGGCATGAGACTGGATGCGAACCCGCGACCCTTGGTACAGAAGATATTAGAATTGAAGATGTAAAATTTATAAACATGAGAAAATATTTATATTTTGTTACCATGGCAACCATTTCTCCTATCTTTCCTATGAAGTACAAGAGTAAAATGTACTTCAAAAGATTTCAAGGGCAAAATGAGAATATACATTTTAAAGAGCGTCTAAAAAAGAATTGAATTATGAATTTAAACCAAAATGGGTTAGCTCGAGAAAGCTTAGTAACTTCGTTGTTTTGTTCGTTATTTTTGTTTGTTTGTTATTAGAAGAAGTTTTGTTTTATTAATTATTTTTTACTTTCTCGTACCCTATATATGAAATATATAGAGAGAGAAAGTATTGCGATCATGTCAAAAATTCGATGTCGAGATTTTGATGGATATACATGTTTTGAGGTCCCCTGAGTCCAAAAAAAGTGGGTCCCGCAAATTGGTCTGTGTGTGTGTGTGTGTGTGTGTGTGTGTGTGTGTCTGTGTGTGTGGACAGATTTTTAGCATGAAGGAGTTGAGCTACCGGATTGAAATTTTATATTTAACTTAGGTACCTTTGAAGAATCTCAAAATAAGCTTTTGAACAAAATCGGCTAAAAAGTACTAGTACTTTACTGATGTACTTTTTCAGTTTTTTTCGATTTTCTCAAAATTCCCTCCAAGGATTTTTTTTAAAATTCATAAATCAACTATTTTTTAGATGCTCTTTAAAATGTATATTCTCATTTTGCCGTTGAAATCTTCTGAAGACCACTTTACTCTTGTTCTTCATAGGAAAGATAGAAATGGTTGCCATGGTAACGGAATTTAAATCTTTTTCTTTTTATTAGATTAAAAAATCAATTATTATTTAAATTCCCATTTTTTTTAATTTTATTTGTGTCTTTAATTGTTTCAAAGAAAACATATATGTCTCTCTCTCACTTGCAAACATTATCGTCTCTCTCTACTCTTTTTAAATTCCCTTTCCACCTTATCTTCGCATAGGAACAATGTTAATTTCCTATAGGGATTTGTATGTTAATTTCGATTCAAAAAGGGGGGTCCCCTTTAGAACTTTTTACGCATTTAAAATTTTTTTTTCCAATTCTTATGAAATTTTGTATTTATTTACGATTCTCTATTGTGTATAAAATGTCCAAATATGAGATTAAAATTTTGAAAAATAACCATAGTTTATTTGAAGCAGTCAACATTTAAAATGCAAGTTTGAAACTAAGGTGCTATCGGAAACTAAATATATCTCGACACAAAAAATCTGGTGTGACCAGCACGGTGCACAAAATCGGCCAAAGAGTACTAGTACTTTACTGATGTACTTTTTCAGTTTTTTTCGATTTTCTCAAAGTTTGCTCCAACGATTTTTTTTAAAATTCAAAAATCAATTATTTTTTAGATGCTCTTTAAAATGTATATTCTCATTTTGCAATTGAAATCTTCTGAAGACCACTTTACTCTTGTATTTCATAGGGAAGATAGGAGAAATGGTTGCCATGGTAACAAAATATAAATATTTTCCCACACTTAGAAATTTTACATCTGAATTCAAATGTTCCGTACTGTCGGGAACTAAATATATGTCGACACAAAAAAATCTGGTGTGACAAGCACAGAACACAACTTTCGATTACCGAAGGTAAGAGAAAGTTGTTGTGCTGTGCGCCAGTCACACCAGATTGTTTTAATTATTATTTTTATTAATTATCTTTGTTTTTGTTTTATTAATTATTTTTTACTTTCTCGTACCCTATATATGAAATATATAGAGAGAGAAAGTATTGCGATCATTGTTGAAAGTTGTGTGCTGTGCGCCAGTCACACCAGATTTTTTATTTTTTGTTTGCTCTTCCTGACTCTTATAATAATAACTATGAAATTAAATAAATTTCTTAATATTCTTAAAAATTTCCTCTACTATATTTTTTACGAGGCATTTGGTGATTCCCTTAGACCTTCAGGGTCGTTTATTTTTAAATAGTTTGATAATTCCTAATCAATTACTTTTTTATGTAGGCCTTATATAATTCTATTAATTTCAAAAGTGAAACGTTCTTGATAAACGTTTTGTAAAACTTTAAAAAATAATAAAAATAGACCTATTTATGAAGTAAGTAGCCTAATATAATGTGTTTATTAAAGATTTTGTGGTTTGAATTAATATTATTAGGACAATTTTTAATTATAGACCACATTTTTGTATTAATTATTAATAAATACTGTACAGTGAGCGCCACAACTAAGTCCCCACCTGATAGCTAGAGCCTTAATTATATGGTATATGGTAAAATAATTTTAAATTTGAAAAGGTAAAATAAAATCATATGTACCGGATTTAATGTTTTACCTTTTCGGTCATTAAAATTATTTCTCTATACATCATATACTATACCATATACTTAAGGCTCTAGCTATCAGGTGGGGACTTAATTGTGGCGCTCACTGTACAGTATTTATTAATAATTAATACAAAAATGTGGTCTATAATTAAAAATTCTCCTAGTAATATAATGTATGAAAATTGAAAAATTAAAAACACTTGGCTATAAGATTCTAATTATGTATGCAAGTGGATAATCACTTCTGATGAAAACATAAAGTATTAAAAATCTTAATTCTTAATACATTACAAAATGCTTCAACTAGACTCTACAGATTGACAGATTAAATATAGCTATGAAATAATGTTCAAAAACATATTGAATATTTATTATTAAAACAGCCGGAAAAGCTACTCCCAGGGAAATTCGATATGAGAGAATGCTAGAATTGGGGATTTACTCATTTCAAAAAGCCGAGTGCGGTTCTGTGGTCGGATTGGCGGACTGACGGACCCGTGGTTCGACTGTACCCGCTATTTGAATTTATAAATATTCAGATATAAAATTAATAAATAATAAATAGTGGATTAAAATTATAACAACGCGCACTAGCTGCTCTTCACTGATTGTTGTTATTTTTTTTAACACACTTTTTACTTTCTCTTACCTATGTATATATGTAATATATATATAGAGAGAAAGTATTGGATTCATGTCAAAAATTCGATGTCGAGATTTTGATGGATCTTCACGTTTTGAGGTCCCCTGAATCCAAAAAAGTGGTTTTCGCGACATGGTCTGCCTGTGTGTGTGTCTGTGTGTGTGTGTCTGTGTGTCTGTGTGTGGGTGGGTGGGTGGGTGGGTGTGTGTGTGTTCAATTTTAAGCATGAAGGAATTGAGCTAGGAGGTTGAAATTTTATAATTAAGTTAAACACCCCCGGGACCGGAAAAATAAGCTTTTAATCAAAATCGGCCAAAGAGTACTAGTACTTTACTGATGTACTTTTTCAGTTTTTTTTCGATTTTCTCAAAATTTGCTCCAACGATTTTTTTTTAAATTCAAAAATCAATTATTTTTTAGATGCTCTTTAAAATGTATATTCTCATTTTGCAATTGAAATCTTCTGAAGACCACTTTACTCTTGTATTTCATAGGGAAGGATAGGAAAAATGGTTGCCATGGTAACAAAATATAAATATTTTCCCACACTTAGAAATTTTACATCTGAATTCAAATGTTCCGTACTGTCGGGAACTAAATATATGTCGACACAAAAAATCTGGTGTGACAAGCACAGAACACAACTTTCGATTACCGAAGGTAAGAGAAAGTTGTGTGCTATGCGCCAGTCACACCAGATTTTCTATTCACACTCACATTCACACCCACATGCACACAGTCTTTTCGGCAACTTGGGCCATAAAAGACTTTATACGATAACCGTTATTATGAATATATATATTTTGGCGCCCAGGCATCCCCTAGTATCCAAATATCTTAAATAAAATTATCAGACTGCCTGGGACCCGCGACTCTTGGTATAGAAGACAGGCGGTCTACCAACTACACCAAGCCCGAGGCCGATTGTTGTATTATTTTACTTGAATTTTTTTACTCTGTAAAAGTCAATATTCTACCAGTAAATAAATAAGATATAGCGCTTGCAAATATCAATTCATCAACAATGAGTTCTCTTTTCTGAAAGATTCCTAGAAGGTAGGCAGCCCAAATGACTTCACTATTTCATTATTAGTCTGCATTTTGGTTCTGTGCCTCTTTTATTAAATCCCTTTTGAACAATATAATTCACACACACCACTCTGTAGTTTTGGCTGCCTACCTTCTAGGAATCTTTCAGAGAAGAGAACACGAAATTGTTTATGTTTACAATGGTATCTACTAGACCTGTAGCCAGAAAAGCTTTTCGGGAGGAGGGGGGGGGGGGTCGAATCATATGAGATATAATCCTCCCTCACAAATGAATAAATTTTATATATTTCTCTAGGATGAAATAAAAATAATTTTTATATCTTGGAAATTTCATATCTCCTTTCTTCAGCATTGAGTCAAAGGAGACCAAGACAATTGGCATTATATCAATAGATGCCATTATAGACGTGTATAAACTTGACAACTTATGCGACTTGAAGAAGGGAGCGATGGGTGATCCGAAAAGTCTAAGAATAAAGATTTTTCTAATTTAATCTTTGCGTGCTTATAGCCCCACGACCTCAATTAAACATCAAAAACCACAAAAGGAAAATATATTTATACAGAAACTGTCTTATAATGTTTACTGAACGAAAACATAAACCATAGCTCGTTAAAGTCTATAATAGGCTAAAATGCCTAAAAGACAAAAATAAAAAGCGTCAACCAATTTTAATTAAATTAATTTGAACAATATTTTGAATTTTCTTTAAGGCCAATGCCGGGGAAATCAATGCCAAGCAGCGCTTCAATGGCAGTGGCCTAGAGGAAAAAGGCTGTTGAACGCCCACCGGCAGCCATACATTTTTCTATAATAATATATTGTAATTTCTAAATGACATTAATAGAAAAAGAGACGCGTCTTTACAAAAATCACACCAAATAAGAAAATCTTTGAATCAAAAACAAGCACCTTGTATTTGCCAATGAATAAAGTTTTGTGACTCGCCATTCATTCATAATCCTTTCTTGCAACTTATTTTTAATTTCATTAAGCCCTTTTTATTCTGAACTGTCTAGACATGACACCCTTGAGCGTTTCCTGACCTAGAGCCTAAACACCAACACTAAGTGGCTTCAAAGGACAAAAAAAACTTGAGGAGGGGATTACTATAATAAATAAAAAGACAAATCCGCTTCTTGACCTTTGTAGGCGGGCAATTGATATTGAATTGAATAACGACTTTGTTGATGGGCCCTTTTATTATTATATGCATTATCCCATTCATGCGGGTGAATTATGATTTTACTCTTGAACCAGTCGGATCGGAGAACATATTTTTATTTTAATCATTCCATGATCATCACAAACACTCTACGATTCATTAAAAACTTCCTTTTAAAAAAGCAATTTCTGCGAATAATTTGCACTCTTTTATACTAAGTACCTACTGTTTATACGTATGTAAATTTGTGTGACAAAACAATATAGAAACCTCCAGTTAAAAGGATATAAGCATAATAATACTGGTGCAAAAGGTTGAGGGTTGGATGGAATATCCGAGGCGAAAATATTTATTTCAAATGAATTGGATACCAATCAATTGAAAAAGAGTCCAAAAGAGACGGGTTCTAAATGGCCTCCGATGCCGAAAAAAAACTTTTCTCGATTGACAGAGCATTGAGTCATTCGAGTTTATACTCTCGAATATGGGACTGAAGATGGCGATATTTCATTAAAAGCCGAATTTTTTTTAAATTTATCAATAATTTATACTTTCTCTTACGTCTATATATGTTAATATATAGAGAGAGAAAGTATTGGATTCATGTCAAAAATTCGATGTCGAGATTTTGATGGATATACACGTTTTGAGGTCCCTGAGTCCGAAAAAGTGGTTTTCGCTACATTGGGTGTCTCTGAACAAAATATCTCAAGAACGAAAAGAGCTAGGAGGTTGAAATTTTATATTTAAGTTAGGCATCTCCCTGACACGTGACGCGAAGCTTTTGAACAAAATAGGCCAAAGAGTATTAGAACTTTTTCAGTTTTTTTTTCGATTTTCTCAACAATTTTAATTAAAATTTAAAAATCAATTATTTTTTAGATGCTCTTTAAAATGTATATTCTCATGTTGCTCTCAAAATTGTTTGAAGACCACCTTACTCTTGTGCTCCATAGGAAAGATAGGATTGGACTGGTTGCCATGGTAATAAAATATAATTATTTCCCCTTATAAATTTTACATCTCGAATTCTAATATAATGGCGGAAACTAAATATATGTCGACACAAAAAATTTGGTGTGACAAGCACAGAACACAACTTTCGATTACCGAAGGTGTGTAGGGGAGAGGGGGGGACATTGGGACACGAGGCACATTGGGACATTCGAATTTTAGCTCTACTAAATATAAAGTTTGAGTTGTACTTTTTGACGGTTAGGGTGCATTAAGTACCCATTTTATTAAGAAAATATTTTCTATAATTAAATGGGCACATTTAGTAGAGCTAAAATTCGAATGTCCCAATGTGCCTCGTGTCCCAATGTCCCCCCCCTCTCCCCCTACTGTGCAACCAGTCACACCAGATTTTTATTATATAACTTGAAAGGAATTTATAAGTAAACTTTTATGCCTAAGAGCTTTGCTTAATTGTTATTATTGATTCAACTAAAATATAGCAATTTAACTAAACGACTATAAAATATACTCATTTTTTACTTTTTTTAGATTATTAAGTATTGAAATGTGAAATAACTATTATTTATTTCTTATTGACAAAACACATACTGGTCAGGAATATTCAAACGAGTCATTAAAAACCAATTTAATTCAAGTAGAAGTATTATTGCTTCTTTTCAATAACATTTGCGAGGGGGAGCCCTCGGGGCATGGCGTAGAGGTTAGCGTGCTAACCTCGTATACCAAACGTCGCGGGTTCGGACCCCAGGCAGTCCGATGATTTTATATAAGGCATTTGGATACCAAATGGCTTATATAAGAATGCCTGGACCCCAATATGTATAATAATAAATAACGGTTATCGTCTAAAGTCTTAAATGGCCTAAGTTGCCGAAAAGACTGTGTGAATGTGAGTGTGATTGTGAGTGTGAATGAGAAAAAAAGTGTGAGTGTGCGAGGGGGAAGAGGAAATATAAAAATCCGAAGTGACTGGTCATACAGCACTTCTCTTACATTTGGTAAGCGAAAGTTGTGATCTGTGCTTGTCACACCAGATTTTTTGTTTCGACATATATTTAATTTCCGACAGTACGGGGCATATCATCAATTCGAGATGTAGCCCCCGGGTTTGGCGTAGTAAGTAGCGTGCCTACCTCCTATACCAAACGTCGCGGGTTCGGACCCAGGCAGTCCGATGATTTTATTTAAGCCATTTGGATACCAGATGGCTTAAATAGAAATGCCTGACCCCACAATAGATATTTTCTCTACAACGGTTATCGTCAAAGTCTTATATGGCCTAAGTTGCCGAAAAGACTGTATGAATGTGTGTGTGAATGTGAGTGTGAATCAGAAAAAAAGTGTGAATGTTTTAAAAAAAAAAAAAAAAAAAAAAAATTCGAGATGTAAATTTATAGAGAAAAATATTTATATTTTGTTACCATGGCAACCATTTCTCCTATCCTTCCTATGAATTTCAAGAGTAAAGTGGTCTTCAGAAGATTTCAAGGACAAGATGAGAATATCCATTTTAAATTTATGAATTTTAATCAAAATTGTTTGAGCGAATTTTGAGAAAATCGAAAAAACTGAAAAACTACATCAGTAAAGTATTAGTACTTTTTGATCGATTTTGAGCAAAAGCTTATTTTCACGCCTCAGGGGTGTGCGTAACTTAAATATAAGATTTCAACCTCCTAGCTCAATTTCTTTATGCTTTAAATTGAACACACACAGACAGACAGACAAACCATGTTGCGTACTGTATATTCATTAGACTAGTATTTATTAATCTTTCTATAACTTGGACTCATTAAACATCCTATTGATAAAAAGAAGTGCACAGCTTATTTGTTAAATTTGCAGATGTAAGCACATCACTCTTTTTTTCATCTTCCATAGAATTCCCTCCTCATTCTAAATTTTTGGCTACGCCTATGAAAACAATAATTTCTTGAGATAGATTTATAATTTAAAAAAATTTGATTATTATTGATATAATAATAATTTTGTTCATTGAAATTCTAGAAACATTTTTAATAATAAGATTATCTTTATAAGTAAACAAGAGAAGGAATTACCGGTACTTTCTTAGTGAAATTTATATACAGTAGATTTGCATCAAAAATTCATTCTTAAATACAGAAGAAAGCTCTTTTCAAGACGATAATGTACTAATCAATAGGAATAATGTTATTTATTTAATAAGTTGGAAGGAAGGCTAGGTCATTAGGAATTAATAGGGGGGCGGGGGAGGGGAGGGGGAATAAATTTTGTATAGAAATTCAACAAAAGCGATTTACGTCCATATTTGTTTAAATTAATTTAATTGTTGAGAATGGGATAATATCATTAGGGTAATCTCCAGCTCCAAGCGTCAGATTTTTGAAATTAATTAATTTTTACTTGAAAATATAATTGAAACTACGCTCTAGCCAAACAAATTCCAGGAACTTTTGGCAGATGAGTTTTGGCCAAAAGAAGATAAAGATTGAAAAAAAAAAACTAGCTATTTTTTGAATAAAAACAATAATAAACCTTATTCGCCTCAAATCTCTTTATTTTCCCATGCTGACGTTTCGGCATCCATCATCAGGATTTTCAAAATCTTTTTTTCTATCCGTGAATTAAATTATTTTTCTTTTTGAAAGTTTTTTTTTTTTTTTTTTTTTAATTAATTTGTTTTTTTTTTTTTTTGTTTTAGGATGTTAGGTCGAATAATTGTACTTATAGTTCTGCTGATCGGTACCTGTTCTACAAAAGTTTTTGAAGATGCCCATTTCTGGAAACAACAAGGTCAAAGCAAATTAAAAGAAACATTAAATATTCGTCATCGATTCAAAGCAGCCAAAAATATTATTGTTTTCATTGGTGATGGGATGGGAATGTCGACAATCACAGCCGGGAGGATATTTAAGGTGAGTGAGCGATCAATTAAAATAATTCTATTAGCTAATGTATTATTGATACTAAAATTAAACAATTTTACAGGGACAACATCAGCCAAATCCAGGCCCAGGAGAAGAGTTCATTCTTACTTGGGAAAAGTTTCCTTATATTGGCCTGTCTAAGACGTACAACGTAGACAAGCAAGTTCCTGACTCGGCAGCCACCGCCACGGCAATTTTCACCGGGGTCAAAACAAACTATTATACTTTGGGATTTGATGCTCAAGCAAAAATAGAAGTATGTGACGCCAAAGTCAATCAAAAAGCACATCTAACATCGGCGATGCTCTGGGCTCAAAAGGCAGGAAAGCATACAGGGATCGTTACCACAACGAGGATAACACATGCTACCCCAGCAGCTACTTATGCTCAAAGTAACCACCGAGATTGGGAATGTGATGAAGAAATTCCGGAGGAATTTCGGAATTGCAGTATCGACATCGCCAGGCAACTGGTAGAACAGGCACCCGGAAACGCTTTCAAGGTACCGTCTCTTAATGCTAGTCGTCTCAGAAATAAAATATTAAAAA
>JAKCPI010001654.1:0-21411 GCA_023213315.1 Euborellia annulipes | reverse complement strand
ATCTTTAGTGCCACTCCTGGTTTGGTGTCTTTTTCTTATTTCAGTAAAAAAAAAATAATTCCTCTCCCTACAATCTCTTTGTGTGATTATTAATAAATAAAAGCAAACTATAGGCAAAAATGAAAATATTGTATTCACACCAAAAAATCTCGCTATTTGACATTCAAAGAGGGTGGGTTTAATATTAAGATCACACTTTTTTTA
Organism: Euborellia annulipes; assembly: GCA_023213315.1. Lineage (NCBI taxonomy): Eukaryota > Metazoa > Arthropoda > Insecta > Dermaptera > Anisolabididae > Euborellia > Euborellia annulipes. Next base: position 21,207 of record JAKCPI010001654.1, on the reverse strand, counting down.
ATTTACGCTATTTTATTTTAACATAAATTTAAATATCAATAATAACATAAATTTTATATTATGAATTCAGTCAATAGAACAATATATAGATACAAGTATATACATCATACATTCAGATCATTATTTTGTACTAATAAACCGCTTTCTTTTGGGAATTATTATCTTAATTACTATATAAAATATACCCCAGAGATCAGATCTGGTGAGTTCATGGATGTTGATTGCAAGTTACCCGGATTAGCTCTGATTAAACGTCCTTTCCCTTCCACGAGAGAGATGACTTCTCTCCAGCCCAGTCTTCTTTACTATTTCAACTCATAATTTTTATGTAATAAGCTTGTGATTGAAGCTGAATCTGTACGTGAAAAGATTTTCAGAATGAGTGTCGAAAAATATTTTCGAAATGTATTTTATACAAATAAACCATAGATTATTCCAGGATTTTTAATTAATTCAAAATGTTTTTCGCAAAAATGAAAAGATTTTTTGATTTTTAAAATGGATGATTGACTCTCTCAGGTAGTTTTTTGTTTAAGTCTTTTTCTATACCAATTAGACCCCGTCCCTATTTATTTCAATTGAAAAATTCTTGCCTGGATCGAACCTTCGAGACACACTCATACTCCGTTGGTCGTTCCCGGGACCGGCAAGAATATTTTTTCTCAATGGCGCTTGGGACGAGGATCACTCAACCTATGTGATCGGAATTGGGGAGATTCTTGAAATAAATAATTGAAGTAAACAATATTTGTTCAACTAAAACAAAGATGGCAAAATTGTCAGTTTAATTTTTTTTTTTTTTTTTTACAAATTTGCCAAAACTTTTTTCATTTTAAATGTCACATCCCCAATTTGCTACAATTCTACAGCTTGTTTTTTTAAATCGATTTAACATTAACATTTTTTTCTTCATATTTACGTAATAAAGGATAAATTGAAACGCTGACTGGGAGGGGAGGGTGTAGTGAGGCAGCATAACCTGCCAGGATCTCAGAAGCAAGTATTGAAACTGTATATATAACTTCTTTAATACTGAAAATTTCAATTGAGCTTCTTTAAAAAATACTATATTTGCCAAAAAGAGAATTACGGTCATCATAAAATTATTACCATTTAAAAAAATGGTATATAATTTCATAACGTCTTACGTCTTTTTAATACTGCCCTATAAAATTAGTTTACAATTTCTAATATGAAATATCTTTTGGTGGTACAAAATTTCTTAAGTATTTTCCCTTTCATTGTCACTCTTAAAAAAAAAATTAGACAAATACTTTTTCGTAACTTTTAATTGATAAATACGCAGCATGAATCCTAAAAAATAACTTTTAATTAAATTCCTTCCCCCTCCTCTCGGAGAAGAAATTTGTCGGCATGAAGAATTTTCTTCATTTTTTTTAAGAGTGGCACATTTAATTTTAAACTATTTTCGAATTTCTATGATAAATAATATGTACAATAAATTATAATATCACTAAGGAAGTTAAGAATAAATAATAAATGTGGAGAATAAAAACGAAAGGATGAATAGGATTCCGGAAGACGTTGTAGAGGACGCCGCACCCCTGCTATATTTGTGATCGCTACAGTATTGAAGTCCATCACCAAAACAGCCTGCATATCCCAAAACATGAGCTATGTAGTTCTGCTCGAAGACGCCTGTAAGTAGATGGGCTAGAGGTCCTATAGCATAGACAGGAACATCTTCGCCGGCATGCGTTTCGTCTTCCAGATAAGTGGGAGCAAAATGACGGTATTTGGGATCCGTACGGTTCATGCTTGTTATATTTCTAAAGTGATCTTTATCCCAATGATCAAGGAAACCAGGTCCATTGGCGTAGGTGAGCGTTTCGTAGATAGGTTCATCATCTTCCCCCGGATTCTTATTTCCAATGCCGAGGATGTCGTTTCCGCGTTTCGGATAGCCGTTCAAAGTAAATGCATGGGAATGATCAGCGGTGACTAGAATTAGAGTCTCGTCGAGGTTTACATAACGGAGAGCAGCAGCTACTGTATCATCAAGTTCAGAAAGTTCAGCAAGTGCAAGTTGAGCCCAATTATCGTGATGAGCCTGGTCAATTCGCCCTCCTTCTACTAGAAGGAGGAAACCTTTGGGATTGCGGCTGAGAAGACGAATTGCCTATAAAAGATTTTACATGAGTTATTATTGCTATTTGTTTTAAATATTTCTATCTAAATAAAAATCTCTCACCTGAATGGTCATATTGACCAAAGAGGGATGTTCTTCTGTTCTTTGGTAGCCATAGGGAATATGGCTAGGTGAGAAGACGCCAAGGATATGCGACACGGTGGTCACATCCACTTCCAAAAGTTCCTCTTTAGTCTTGACGAATGTTGCGTTGGGTTTGTCTGCCAACCAAGCGGACACGAGATCTCGTCCATCCATCCGCCAACAAGAATCATCAATTGAATTGTTCCCTTTGAAGATGCCCATTTGCTTCTGACCTCCACCTAGCACCACCTACAAATTTATGTTTTTAATATTTTATTTCTGAGACGACTAGCATTAAGAGACGGTACCTTGAAAGCGTTTCCGGGTGCCTGTTCTACCAGTTGCCTGGCGATGTCGATACTGCAATTCCGAAATTCCTCCGGAATTTCTTCATCACATTCCCAATCTCGGTGGTTACTTTGAGCATAAGTAGCTGCTGGGGTAGCATGTGTTATCCTCGTTGTGGTAACGATCCCTGTATGCTTTCCTGCCTTTTGAGCCCAGAGCATCGCCGATGTTAGATGTGCTTTTTGATTGACTTTGGCGTCACATACTTCTATTTTTGCTTGAGCATCAAATCCCAAAGTATAATAGTTTGTTTTGACCCCGGTGAAAATTGCCGTGGCGGTGGCTGCCGAGTCAGGGACTTGCTTGTCTACGTTGTACGTCTTAGACAGGCCAATATAGGGAAACTTTTCCCAAGTAAGAATGAACTCTTCTCCTGGGCCTGGATTTGGCTGATGTTGTCCCTGTAAAATTGTTTAATTTTAGTATCAATAATACATTAGCTAATAGAATTATTTTAATTGATCGCTCACTCACCTTAAATATCCTCCCGGCTGTGATTGTCGACATTCCCATCCCATCACCAATGAAAACAATAATATTTTTGGCTGCTTTGAATCGATGACGAATATTTAATGTTTCTTTTAATTTGCTTTGACCTTGTTGTTTCCAGAAATGGGCATCTTCAAAAACTTTTGTAGAACAGGTACCGATCAGCAGAACTATAAGTACAATTATTCGACCTAACATCCTAAAACAAAAAAAAAAAATAACAAATTAATTAAAAAAAAAAAAAAAAAAACTTTCAAAAAGAAAAATAATTTAATTCACGGATGGAAAAAAGATTTTGAAAATCCTGATGATGGATGCCGAAACGTCAGCATGGGAAAATAAAGAGATTTGAGGCGAATAAGGTTTATTATTGTTTTTATTCAAAAAATAGCTAGTTTTTTTTTTCAATCTTTATCGTCTTTAGGCCAAAACTCATCTGCCAAAAAGCTCCTGGAATTTGTTTGGCTAGAGCGTAGTTTCAATTATATTTTCAAGTAAAAATTAATTAATTTCAAAAATCTGACCCTTGGAGCTGGAGGTTACCCTAATGGTATTATCCCATTCTCAACAATTAAATTAATTTAAACAAATATGGACGTATATCGCTTTTGTTGCAATTTCTATACAAAATTTATTCCCCCTCCCCTCCCCCGCCCCCTATTAATTCCTAATGACCTAGCCTTCCTTCCAACTTATTAAATAAATAACATTATTCCTATTGATTAGTACATTATCGTCTTGAAAAGAGCTTTCTTCTGTATTTAAGAATGAATTTTTGATGCAAATCTACTGTATATAAATTTCACTAAGAAAGTACCGGTAATTCCTTCTCTTGTTTACTTATAAAGATAATCTTATTATTAAAAATGTTTCTAGAATTTCAATGAACAAAATTATTATTATATCAATAATAATCAAATTTTTTTTAATCCGGGGGGGCGGGGGGTTTTTTTGGGGGGGGTCCGCCCCCTTTTTTTTATTATAAATCTATCTCAAGAAATTATTGATTTCATAGGCGTAGCCAAAAATTTAGAATGAGGAGGGAATTCTATGGAAGATGAAAAAAGAGTGATGTGCTTACATCTGCAAATTTAACAAATAAGCTGTGCACTTCTTTTTATCAATAGGATGTTTAATGAGTCCAAGTTATAGAAAGATTAATAAATACTAGTCTAATGAATATACAGTACGCAACATGGTTTGTCTGTCTGTCTGTGTGTGTTCAATTTAAAGCATAAAGAAATTGAGCTAGGAGGTTGAAATCTTATATTTAAGTTACGCACACCCCTGAGGCGTGAAAATAAGCTTTTGATCAAAATTGGCCAAAAAATACTAATACTTTACTGATGTAGTTTTTCAGTTTTTTCGATTTTCTCAAAATTCGCTCAAACAATTTTGATTAAAATTCATAAATTTAAAATGGATATTCTCATCTTGTCCTTGAAATCTTCTGAAGACCACTTTACTCTTGAAATTCATAGGAAGGATAGGAGAAATGGTTGCCATGGTAACAAAATATAAATATTTTTCTCTATAAATTTACATCTCGAATTGATGATATGCCCCGTACTGTCGGAAATTAAATATATGTCGAAACAAAAAATCTGGTGTGACAAGCACAGATCACAACTTTCGCTTACCAAATGTAAGAGAAGTGCTGTATGACCAGTCACTTCGGATTTTTATATTTCCTCTTCCCCCTCGCAAATGTTATTGAAAAGAAGCAATAATACTTCTACTTGAATTAAATTGGTTTTTAATGACTCGTTTGAATATTCCTGACCAGTATGTGTTTTGTCAATAAGAAATAAATAATAGTTATTTCTCATCGCAATACTTAATAATCTAAAAAAGTAAAAAATGAGTATATTTTATAGTCGTTTAGTTAAATTGCTATATTTTAGTTGAATCAATAATAACAATTAAGCAAAGCTCTTAGGCATAAAGGTTTACTTATAAATTCCTTTCAAGTTATATAATAAAAATCTGGTGTGACTGGTTGCACAGTAGGGGGGGCCCACACCCCCCCCCCCCTACACACCTTCGGTAATCGAAAGTTGTGTTCTGTGCTTGTCACACCAAATTTTTTGTGTCGACATATATTTAGTTTCCGCCATTATATTAGAATTCGAGATGTAAAATTTATAAGGGGAAATAATTATATTTTATTACCATGGCAACCAGTCCAATCCTATCTTTCCTATGGAGCACAAGAGTAAGGTGGTCTTCAAACAATTTTGAGAGCAACATGAGAATATACATTTTAAAGAGCATCTAAAAAATAATTGATTTTTAAATTTTAATTAAAATTGTTGAGAAAATCGAAAAAAACTGAAAAAGTTCTAATACTCTTTGGCCTATTTTGTTCAAAAGCTTCGCGTCACGTGTCAGGGAGATGCCTAACTTAAATATAAAATTTCAACCTCCTAGCTCTTTTCGTTCTTGAGATATTTTGTTCAGAGACACCCAATGTAGCGAAAACCACTTTTTCGGACTCAGGGACCTCAAAACGTGTATATCCATCAAAATCTCGACATCGAATTTTTGACATGAATCCAATACTTTCTCTCTCTATATATTAACATATATAGACGTAAGAGAAAGTATAAATTATTGATAAATTTAAAAAAAATTCGGCTTTTAATGAAATATCGCCATCTTCAGTCCCATATTCGAGAGTATGAACTCGAATGACTCAATGCTCTGTCAATCGAGAAAAGTTTTTTTTCGGCATCGGAGGCCATTTAGAACCCGTCTCTTTTGGACTCTTTTTCAATTGATTGGTATCCAATTCATTTGAAATAAATATTTTCGCCTCGGATATTCCTTCCAACCCTCAACCTTTTGCACCAGTATTATTAGGCTTAAATCCTTTTAACTTGAGGTTTCTATATTGTTTTGTCACACAAATTTACATACGTATAAACAGTAGGTACTTAGTATAAAAGAGTGCAAATTATTCGCAGAAATTGCTTTTTTAAAAAGGAAGTTTTTAATGAATCGTAGAGTGTTTGTGATGATCATGGAATGATTAAAATAAAAATATGTTCTCCAATCCGACTGGTTCAAGAGTAAAATCATAATTCACCCGCATGAATGGGATAATGCATATAATAATAAAAGGGCCCATCAACAAAGTCGTTATTCAATTCAATATCAATTGCCCGCCTACAAAGGTCAAGAAGCGGATTTGTCTTTTTATTTATTATAGTAATCCCCTCCTCAAGTTTTTTTTGTCCTTTGAAGCCACTTAGTGTTGGTGTTTAGGCTCTAGGTCAGGAAACGCTCAAGGGTGTCATGTCTAGACAGTTCAGAATAAAAAGGGCTTAATGAAATTAAAAATAAGTTGCAAGAAAGGATTATGAATGAATTGCGAGTCACAAAACTTTATTCATTGGCAAATACAAGGTGCTTGTTTTTGATTCAAAGATTTTCTTATTTGGTTTGATTTTTGTAAAGACGCGTCTCTTTTTCTATTAATGTCATTTAGAAATTACAATATATTATTATAGAAAAATTTATGGCTGCCGGTGGGCGTTCAACAGCCTTTTTCCTCTAGGCCACTGCCATTGAAGCGCTGCTTGGCATTGATTTCCCCGGCATTGGCCTTAAAGAAAATTCAAAATATTGTTCAAATTTATTTAATTAAAATTGGTTGACGCTTTTTATTTTTGTCTTTTAGGCATTTTAGCCTATTATAGACTTTAACGAGCTATGGTTTATGTTTTCGTTCAGTAAACATTATAAGACAGTTTCTGTATAAATATACTTTCCTTTTGTGGTTTTTGATGTTTAATTGAGGTCGTAGGGCTATAAGCACGCAAAGATTAAATTAGAAAAATCTTTATTCTTAGACTTTTCGGATCACCCATCGCTCCCTTCTTCAAGTCGCATAAGTTGTCAAGTTTATACACGTCTATAATGGCATCTATTGATATAATGCCAATTGTCTTGGTCTCCTTTGACTCAATGCTGAAGAAAGGAGATATGAAATTTCCAAGATATAAAAATTATTTTTATTTCATCCTAGAGAAATATATAAAATTTATTCATTTGTGAGGGAGGATTATATTTCATATGATTCGACCCCCCCCCCCCTCCTCCCGAAAAGCTTTTCTGGCTACAGGTCTAGTAGATACCATTGTAAACATAAACAATTTCGTGTTCTCTTCTCTGAAAGATTCCTAGAAGGTAGGCAGCCAAAACTACAGAGTGTGTGTGTGAATTCTATTGTTCAAAAGGGATTGTAATAAAAGAGGCACAGAACCAAAAGACAGACTAATAATGAAGTAGTGAAGTCATTTGGGCTGCCTACCTTCTAGGAATCTTTCAGAAAAGAGAACTCATTGTTGATGAATTGATATTTGCAAGCGCTACATCTTATTTATTTACTGGTAGAATATTGACTTTTACGAAAATTCAGAGTAAAAAAATTCAAGTAAAATAATACAACAAACGGCCTCGGGCTTGGTGTAGTTGGTAGACCGCCTGCCTTCTATACCAAGAGTTGCGGGTCCCAGGCAGTCTGATAATTTTATTTAAGATATTTGGATACTAGGGGATGCCTGGGCGCCAAAATATATATATTCATAATAACGGTTATCGTATAAAGTCTTTTATGGCCCAAGTTGCCGAAAAGACTGTGTGCATGTGGGTGTGAATAGGAAAAAAGTGTGTTAAAAAAATAACAACAATCAGTGAAGAGCAGCTAGTGCGCGTTGTTATAATTTTAATCCACTATTTATTATTTATTAATCTTATATCTGAATATTTATAAATTCAAATAGCGGGTACAGTCGAACCACGGGTCCGTCCCAATCCAACCACAGAACCGCACTCGGCTATTTGAAATGAGTAAATCCCCAATTCTAGCATTCTCTCATATCGAATTTCCCTGGGAGTAGCTTTTCCGGCTGTTTTAATAATAAATATTCAATATGTTTTTGAACATTATTTCATAGCTCTATTTAATCTGTCAATCTGTAGAGTCTAGTTGAAGCATTTTGTAATGTATTAAGAATTAAGATTTTTAATACTTTATGTTTTCATCAGAAGTGATTATCCACTTGCATACATAATTAGAATCTTATAGCCAAGTGTTTTTAATTTTTCAATTTTCATACATTATATTACTAGGAGAATTTTTAATTATAGACCACATTTTTGTATTAATTATTAATAAATACTGTACAGTGAGCGCCACAATTAAGTCCCCACCTGATAGCTAGAGCCTTAAGTATATGGTATAGTATATGATGTATAGAGAAATAATTTTAATGACCGAAAAGGTAAAACATTAAATCCGGTACATATGATTTTATTTTACCTTTTCAAATTTAAAATTATTTTACCATATACCATATAATTAAGGCTCTAGCTATCAGGTGGGGACTTAGTTGTGGCGCTCACTGTACAATATTTATTAATAATTAATACAAAAATGTGGTCTATAATTAAAAATTGTCCTAATAATATTAATTCAAACCACAAAATCTTTAATAAACACATTATATTAGGCTACTTACTAATATCTCATAAATAGGTCTATTTTTATTATTTTTTAAAGTTTTACAAAACGTTTATCAAGAACGTTTCACTTTTGAAATTAATAGAATTATATAAGGCCTACATAAAAAAGTAATTGATTAGGAATTATCAAACTATTTAAAAATAAACGACCCTGAAGGTCTAAGGGAATCACCAAATGCCTCGTAAAAAAATATAGTAGAGGAAATTTTTAAGAATATTAAGAAATTTATTTAATTTCATAGTTATTATTATAAGAGTCAGGAAGAGCAAACAAAAAAATAAAAAAATAATTAATAAAACAAAAACAAAGATAATTAATAAAAATAATAATTAAAAAAATCATAAAAAGATAATAATAAATAGGTAAGCTTTTCTAATAACAAACAAACAAAAATAACGAACAAAACAACGAAGTTACTAAGCTTTCTCGAGCTAACCCATTTTGGTTTAAATTCATAATTCAATTCTTTTTTAGACGCTCTTTAAAATGTATATTCTCATTTTGCCCTTGAAATCTTTTGAAGTACATTTTACTCTTGTACTTCATAGGAAAGATAGGAGAAATGGTTGCCATGGTAACAAAATATAAATATTTTCTCATGTCTATAAATTTTACATCTTCATTCTAATATCTTCTGTACCAAGGGTCGCGGGTTCGCATCCAGTCTCATGCGACAGTTGATTTCAATTTAATTGGCTACCAATAAATTGAATTAGAGACGAGTTTAAATGGCCTCCGTTGCCAAAATGACTTTAAATAAAAAAAATATTCTAATATATCGACTGAAACTAAATAAACACAGAATACAACTTTCAATTACCGAAGGTTTGTGCGACCAGTCACACCAGATTTTTTATAGGCTTAACTTGTATTCGAATACGTAGGCAAATTATCATTAATTTACCAACAAGAAATAAATTTTTAAAATCAGAATTGATCTTTTGTTTCAATAGAGCAATAAAATTAATTTTATATCACCGATTCCATGACAAAGAATAATGAGCACCTATTAGAAGGGGGCATCCCAGGTGTTCGCTTTCAGTCACGCGAGTAAAAAATAAAAATAAATAATGATTAAAAAGTTTTTTTTCTACACGACTATAAATGATTTTCTCTTATTTTCTCTTTTATGTTGCTTCTTTCTATTAATTATTATCATTTTAATCTGAGCTCTAATTATCGTTTGACATTTATTAACATAACTGATTTACATAACATAGAGGTCTAAATAAAAAAATATTTATTTTTCTATGTTTAAAAAGGCAAATAGAGTCAGTGACTCCGATTCAATGATGATTTTTGGTTAAAAATGATAAATATAAAAGGAGAGTGAATAAATGTGTGGAGTCAGGGGTTCCCAAACTTTGTCGGTTTCCGGCGCCCTTAATGTTCTGAGGCGCCCCATGTCAAATATCAGGCCAAACTTTCGGTTACTACTTTCTCTTTTTCTTCATTTCAAATTCAGCGCAGCTTACAAAAACGTAAAATTCTGGTCAAATTTACGCTGGCCCGAGTAACATAATATTATTAATATAGGAAAGTTTTCACGGCGGCCAAAGAGAACAGTCGCGGCGCCCCCCCTTCCACCCCCCACGGCGCACACCGAGAAACACTGGGTGGAGTGAAGAAATGACATTAAGAAGTGTTAGTGTATGATGATAGCCTAATTATACGTTAATACCTATCTTATTAATTTTTTTTTTAGAGATAAAGTTAATTAAGAATAATCAAAACACTAGGTGATATGTTTTAATATACTTATTTATCATTATAAAAAGTATTTTGACCCAGCATGACAATACATTTGAAGTGCTTAGTGGAAGATAGCCATAAGCCACCAAAACATTAGTTTCGAGATATTGACAAATTAAAATTTGACTCAAATGTGTAAATCAATCACTTAATTTAGAATAACTTTCTATATAAAAATGAACACTTGTATGTCTTATAAAATATATAGTAGAGAATGGAACATTAATTCGCCTTGGTTTAAGTTTTAAAAGCACTTACTGGTATAATGAAGAAGAAAACGAAAATGGGCTTATGACTTTCTTCATCGGAAAAATGGCAATTTTTTGGCTTAAAAATGAGAATTTTCGAAAAAAAAAAAAAAAATTGATTCTAGAGTTTATTAATCGCGTTTTTTTTTAAGGTCTTTTTCGGCAACTAAGGCCATTTAGACCACATCCCTATTTATTTCAAATGATTTGTAGTCATGATTTTTTATATAGTCAGTTAGAGTTAGAGTTTTATGCACAAATTGACATCAAATTTAGTCTGATCTGATTAGTCGTTCGGAATCTACAAGGGTTTAAACCTTCAAGTAAGAATTTTCCCACCGCGCGCTCTCACTCGGTAAAATGAAATATTAATAATAGGAAAAAAATAAATGGTAATAATCTTTGGCTGAAGAACCATGCTTTCTAAACGTATATTCAGAATAATTATAGGTCTTAAAACACAAGAGTTATTCCTAATTGATTCAAATGATATTCTATCCAAGTGTTATTGTCAATATTAATAGTTCTATTAATTAATTATTCTATGGTTATCAAATCAGAGTAAAAGATAGAGCTGTAACTGGTGCTTATTGGGTGCCAAGAATCATAACTATCAGTAACAAAAGAATCAGACTTCATTTTCAGCTCTTATTCATAGAAGTTGTTTAAACACGAAAAAAATATCATACACTCCAGATTTCGACGCCATTTTGCTGTGGCTTATGACTATCTTACTTCTCAAATTCTTACTAGCTGGCCAAGTAAAGAACTTGCACTTATTATGTGCAACCAACCATTTTAAATTCAAGGAACTTCTTTGTGTGGTATTAAAGAGGGATATTAAAGACTGCAATGGCATGAATATCTCAAAAATGACAAAATGGTGGCTTATGACTATCTTCCTCTAAGCCCTTAAATTACTAAAAGTTTTTGATTTTTTTATATCTGGTCTTCTCTGCTTTTGATTTGCTTTGTATTCCGCGCTCTCGAATCAAACACATGTGATTGGACATAGTGGTCTGTATGGTGTTTGTGTTTTTAAATAAATAAATAATTTAAGGTTTTTTTAGGCCATTTAGACCCTAACCCTATTTATTTCAAATGATTGTTAGCCCAATTCAAATGAAATAAATTTATCTCGCTCGGGAGCGGAAGTGAAGCCGACACCCTAGGCACGAGAAGCTAATTAATGTCTTCTCTGTGCCACGGGTCAGAGGCACCTATAGGAATTAGTTACCATTATATTTTGTTAACCAAAGGTCAGCATTCATTTAATAAGTAAGAGTCACTAACCCTGTTTTGTTGTTTTATTAAACATAGAAAAATAAATATATTTTTACTTTCTCTTACCTATGTATATATGTAATATATATATAGAGAGAAAGTATTGGATTCATGTTAAAAATTCGATGTCGAGATTTTGATGGATCTTCACGTTTTGAGGTCCCCTGAATCCAAAAAAGTGGTTTTCGCGACATGGTCTGTCTGTGTGTGTGTGTGTGGGTGGGTGGGTGTGTGTTCAATTTTAAGCATGAAGGAATTGAGCTAGGAGGTTGAAATTTTATATTTAAGTTAAACACCCCCCGGGACCGGAAAAATAAGCTTTTAATCAAAATCGGCCAAAGAGTACTAGTACTTTACTGATGTACTTTTTCAGTTTTTTTCGATTTTCTCAAAATTTGCACCAACGATTTTTTTTAAAATTCAAAAATCAATTATTTTTTAGATGCTCTTTAAAATGTATATTCTCATTTTGCGATTGAAATCTTCTGAAGACCACTTTACTCTTGTATTTCATAGGGAAGGATAGGAGAAATGGTTGCCATGGTAACAAAATATAAATATTTTCCTATACTTATAAATTTTACATCTGAATTCATATGTTCCGTACTGTCGGGAACTAAATATATGTCGACACGAAAAATCTGGTGTGACAAGCACAGAACACAACTTTCGATTACCGAAGGTAAGAGAAAGTTGTGTGCTGTGCGCCAGTCACACCAGATTTTTTTTTTATTTGTATGTTAAGTAAATCAGATATTAATTACTAAATGAAAAAATAAACTAAAAAAAAAATAAAATGATAATTAGAGCTTTGACTAAATGATAATAATCAAGAATGACAATCAACATAAAAGAGAAAATAAATACCGAGTGACAACTTGAAGAAGATGCGTCAGAGGGAGAAAAAAATATAATTTAAATAAATAAATAAACCCCCGGTCGGTACAATTAACTAATTAATACGTAGAAAGGGCAATAAATTAATCTCTTCAGTTAAGAGTGTCAGACCTGACAAGTTTTGGTTATTTTGAGGAGTAGCTTTCATGGAATAATATTCTGAGGTGGATTCCTGTTTCTTTCCTCAGGACGAAGCGTTAGATAATTTTTTGCCATGAGATGGATTTGAACTCGAGTTATTTTCTTAAGCTTAGATGCCTTATCGACTAGACTCCAATCTCCTCCTCGAAATAAATAAATAAACACCACAAAAATTCTTTTTTACTTTCTCTTACCTCTATATAGGTCAATATATAGAGAGAGATAGTATTGGTTTCATGTCAAAAATTCGATGTCGAGATTTTGATGGATATACACGTTTCGAGGTCCCCTGAATCCAAAAAAGTGGTTTTCACGACATGGTGTGTCTGTGGGTGTCTGTTCAATTTTAAGCATGAAAGAATTGAGCTAGGAGATTGAAATTTTATATTTAAGTTTTGTACCCTCCTGGAACGTGAAAATAAGCTTTTAATCAAAATCGCCCAAAGAGTACTAGTACTTTACTGATGTACTTTTTCAGTTTTTATTGATTTTCTCAAAATTCGCTCCAACGATTTTTTTAAAATTCATAAATCAATTATTTTTTAGATTCTCTTTAAAATGTATATTCTCATTTTGTCATTGAAATCTTCTGAAGACCACTTTACTATCGTACTCCATAGAAAAGATAGGAGGAATGGTTGCCATGGTAACAAAATATAAATATTTTCACATATAAATTTTACATCTTGAATTCAATTGTACTATACTGTCGGAAACTAAATATATGCCGACACAAAAAATCTGGTGTGACGAGCACAAAACACAACTTTTGATTACCGAAGGTAAGTGAAAGTTGTGTGCTGTGCGCCAGTCACAGCAGATTTTTTTAAAGTTTGTTTTGACGTTAATTAATTAATTTATTTATTTATGAATTTCCCAAATTTCATTCTCATATGGTTCCAGAGATATAAACAAATTAAAAAGTTGTTTAGAGGGCGACACAAGTGTCTGTTCGAGAGGGGAGCCTTCAGCTTAGGCAACCAAAATGCTTAGCCGTCATATGAGTTGTCTTAAAAGTATTTCCACTTCAGTTGCTTTAAAAATAAAATGATTTTCATTTAAAAAAAAATATTTGTTTGGTTGACTAAACTCAAGGCCTGAAAGATGTATAAAAAATTTGGTGGGTTCACCAACACCACAATCCTTTAACCTAAAATTTTAAAACTTTCTAATCCCTGCTTTGACATCAGCTCTTAGGTTCCTTGAAGACGAATTTTTCAGTAACGAAATTTCATTTGGTCTCAGATTCCAAATTTTGTTGTTTTGTATCCGACCTTGAAAATTCGAGAGAATATAAATTTTTTATTTTTTTTCTTGAAATTCTCTGATTTTTCTTTCAATTTTATTTTTTCGTCATCGATCCCGCCGGGATGGGCTAAGGTGCTATACAAAGTTTAGTAAATCATAGGTGATGACGTTTGTCAATATCAATACCATTATTTTTAATTAACAACTCACCTAAATAATAAGTGACCTTGTTTATTAAAAACTAACACGATAACAGCTTTATCAAAAGCATTCATTATTTCTATAAATTGAATCGTCTCGTTCCATAACTGCCGACGTTTATCCATTTTTACTTTCTCTTACCTATATATGGACCCTGTTTACGCATTATTGTGTCAAGCGCCAGCTACCGAGTTTTGAGAAAATTAACATTAAAGTTTTTTGTTTACATTGGATTATATATAATTTTTCTTGTCAATTGTGCTAGTAACATTAAATATAATTTTTTTTGTAGGACATATTTCATAAAAAAATACTATTAATTATAGCATTTGAAACAATATTCCGTGCTTAACTCAATTTTGAATTTTTTGGTCTTTGACACACCATTGCATAACAGGGTCCATATATGAATATATATAGTGAGAATGTATTGGATTCATGTCAAAAATTCGATGTCGAGATTTTGATGGATTTGAGGTCCCCTGAATCCAAAAAAGTGGTTTTCGCGACATGGTCTTTTAAAGCTTGAAGGAATTGAGCTACCAGGTTGAAATTTTATATTTAAGTTAGGTACCCCCCCCCCCGAGGCATAAAAATAAACTTTTAATCAAAATCGGCCAAAAACTAGTAGTACTTTACTGATGTACTTTTTCAGTTTTTTTCGATTTTCTCAAAATTCGCTCCAACGATTTTGATTAAAATTCAAAAATCAATTAGCTTATTTTTTAGATGCTCTTTAAAATGTTTATTCTCATTTTGCTCTCAAAATTGTTTGAAGCACACTTTACTCTTGCACTTCATAGGAAAGATAGGAGAATAACCCTGTATAGTTTTTATTTCTATTTTTTAATATTATTATTAAATCACAATAAGGTCTTTAAACAAAAACGTTAACCTTTAACATCATTCATTTTAACACCTCTTTGCCTAAAATTTCTATTCTGTAAGAAAAAACTTTAAAGCAAAAGCGTTACTTTTAGTCAATAGTGTTTAAAATTAATGTCATGTCTAGGGGTGCCTTTATTATTTTAACGCCGTAAATAATGCATAAAAATGTCGTCTTTAACCTAAAAAGTAAGGTTATTATTTTGACAGCTTTAAGATAAAAGCATCATGTTAACGTCTTGGTTTAGATAATAGCATTTTTTAACGCTGATGTTAATACTTCACTTTTTAAGACCCATTTGTTGATGTTAAATTTTAAAGTCTGTTTTTAGAGAAGAGACCTGAATATTGATTATTTTCTATTAAAAATATTTTACAATTCCAATGGTCTTTTGATTACATTTGTCCTTTTATATAATAAATACTAAAACTCTTTGGCCGATTTTATTCCAAACTTTCGTGTCGCATGCGACGAGTTAACTAACAACTCCTGGCTTTTTTCGTTACACGCATAGAAGCCCATTTTTTGACACCGATTGCAATACTTTCTTATAATATAAAAGTCAGGTGTGATTACTGATGGCAAAGCTCACAACTTTGACATTCGAAAGCTGTGTGACTAGTGTCACACCAGATTTATTTTGTATCGAAATATCTGGTATCCAGATGGCTTAAATAAAGTCATCGGACTACCT
The DNA here is from genome assembly GCA_023213315.1 of Euborellia annulipes. Classification (NCBI taxonomy): domain Eukaryota; kingdom Metazoa; phylum Arthropoda; class Insecta; order Dermaptera; family Anisolabididae; genus Euborellia; species Euborellia annulipes. The sequence continues at coordinate 5,256 of JAKCPI010001654.1, read as the reverse complement.
GGGATCCGAACCCGCGACGTTTGGTATATGAGGTTAGCACGCTAACCTCTACACCACGCCCCCGTGGGCTTCTTGTTGTTTACCAAAAAGAAATCTAGTTTAAATATTAAATTTCAATCTCTTAGTTTTTTTCGTATTTTGTTCAAAGGCAACCGAACTCATAAACGTGTATTTCCATTCAATATATATTTCATATATAGGGTAAGAAAAAGTAAAAGTTATTTTCTCATTGCCAAAAGCCTAGCCTGCACCTATTATCATACCTACCAAGTTTTTTATTACTTTCTCTTATCTATATATATGTTAATATATATAGAGAGAAGTATTGAATTCATGTCAAATATTCGATGTCGAGATTTTTTGATGGATATATTGTACATGTTTTGAGGTCCCATGAATCCAAAAATCTGGTGTGACCTGCGCACAGCACACAACTTTCTCTTACCTTCGGTAATCGAAAGTTGTGTTCTGTGCTTGTCACACCAGATTTTTTGTGTCGACATGTATTTAGTTCCCGGTAGTAGGGAATATTTGAATTCAGATGTAAAATTTATAAGTATGGGAAAATATTTATATTTTGTTACCATGGCAACCATTTCTCCTATCTTTCCTATGAAGCACAAGAGTAAAGTGTGCTTCAAACAATTTTGAGGGCAAAACGAGAATATACATTTGAAAGAGCATCTAAAAAATAATTGATTTTTGAATTTTAATCAAAATCGTTAGAGCGAATTTTGAGAAAATCGAAAAAAACTGAAAAAGTACATCAGTAAAGTACTAGTAGTCTTTGGGCGATTTTGATTAAAAGCTTATTTTTCCGGTCCCGGGGGTGATTAACTTAAATATATAATTTCAGCCTCATAGCTCAATTCCTTCATGCTTAAAATTGAACACACACCCACCCACACACCCACCCACCCACCCACCCACCCACCCACAGACAGACCATGTCGCGAAAACCACTTTTTTGGATTCAGGGGACCTCAAAACGTAAAGATCCATCAAAATCTCGACATCGAATTTTTGACATGAATCCAATACTTTCTCTCTATATATATATTACATATATACATAGGTAAGAGAAAGTAAAAAGTGGTTTTCGCTACATGGTCTGTCTGAACAAAATATCTCAAGAGCAGAAAGAGCTAAGAGATTGAAATTTTATATTTAAGTTAGTCACCTCCTCTGGGACGTGACACGAAGCTTTTGAACAAAATTAACCAGAGTACTGGTACTTTACTGATGTACTTTTTCAGTTTTGTTTGATTTTCTCAAAATTCACCCCAATGATTTTTTTTTAAATTCAAAAATCAATTATTTTTTAGATGCTCTTTAAAATGTATATTCTCATTTCGCCATTGAAATCTTCTGAAGACCACTTTACTCTTGTATTTCATAGGAAAGATAGGATAAATGGTTGCCATGGTAACTAAATATAAATTTTACATCTTCAATTCAAATGTCCCGTAGTGTCGGAGCCTAAATATATGTCTTCACAAAAAAAACTGGTATGACAAGCACAGTACACAACTTTCTCTTGCCGAAGAGTGAGAGAAAGTTGTGTACTGTGCGACCAGTCACACCAGATTTTTTTAAAAATTGTTTTAAGGTCTCTTTCGACACCTGAAGCCATTTAGACCCCATTTCTATTTATCCCAATTTAAATGAAATAAATTTTCTCGCTTGGGATGGGAAGCGAACCCGGGAGCCCAGGCACTACCTATGAAATTTTTTAATAAACCCTAAACTCATCTCTAGAAAAATAGAGTCATTTTTTTCTTCTTAACAATCCTTTTTCCTCTTCACTATTAGAAAAAAATATTTTTTTTTTTTTGATAAATAATCAATCAAATAATAGAGAAATATTTTATTATTCATCACGTTTTTTTTTTTATATATTATAGATCACTAAATTAGCATAATGATTTTATATTTCTACTATTATATCAATACAATGACGATCACAAAAACGATATGTAGCAGTGTTAGCATTTCAATGTTCCCCTTGTTTGATTAAATCTTCCTCAACGTGAATATTTACCCCTCCTCTACGTTGATGTGTTGTATAATATTGATTCCACCTTCTCTAGTCAAATCTTAAATAGAATTGTATGACTAATGTTGAGAATTATCATATATTTCACGACCAAGGCTATTCTATTATCTCTCTTTTTTATTATTATTTATTACTTTGTCTATTATCAGAGTCTTTCACGCTGACTTTTCACTATGATTATATTTCTTCTACCTCGTAGTACCTAACACAAACAAGCAATTATATTTTTACTTAAAAATTTTATACTTCACAATTTTTAAAAATTCCTTTTCAAAAAAGAAAGGTATGGTGAGGACACAGATAAACCACGATAAAATTGGTATATATAATTCACAAAAAGTGAAATAAAAAGATAAATAAAGGCATAAATTTATTGACCTTTCGGCTAAGCCATCTTCATCTTCTTTTTGTGATTTATATATACCAATTTTATCGTGGTTTATCAGTGTCCTCACCATACCTCTTTTTTTGAAAAATGAATTTAAAATAATCAGGACTGCGCCATTATTTAATAATTTTTAAAAAGTTGAATTTCTACTACATCCGAGAAAAAAAAAAAAAATTTAAATTAATTATTTTTTATATTTTTTATTTAATATTTTTTGAGGGGGGGGGGGGGGGGGTGGGGGGGGTTTTGTTTGTATTTTTTTTTTTTTTTTTTTTATTTATTTTTTTTTTTTTTTAATTTTAAAGGGGGGGGGGGAAGCCCTGTTCCCCCCCCTCTGCCGACGCCCATGTTTCTACATTATATTATGATTTATGAAAAACAGAAAAAAAAAATTAAATAATCAAATTATCCACTGTTGTAAAATATTTTGCATATGAATATGTTGCAAAATATTTATAATTAATAAATACAGTATTTTGCAACATTTGCATATTTAATTTTAATTTAATAACTAGACTATTTCAACATTTTTTTAATAGTAAAAAAATCTCGATCGGAAGCATTTCCCGTGTCTTAGTTTGATTTCAAATAATCCGTTAAATCGATAATAACTGGACTATTCGAATTATTGCTGTATTTATTTATTCTTTCTTTGTTTTCAATTTATTTCAGGTCTTTTTCGGCATCTGAGGCCATTTAGACCCCGTCTTTATTTATTTCAATTGATTGATAGCCAATTGAAATAAATTTTTGTCGCATGAGACAGGATGCACACCCTTGATTCCTAGCTCAAGAGGCGGATACTCTACCACTGTGGTAGGGCCCAAGGCCTGTATTTATTATTTATTAAGATAGTGTCTTAATCGCTGTTCCCAGTGACAACATATGAACTAAAGAATATTATATTTTTTGTAATTTTTAATTAAAAAAATCTGGTGTGACTAGCGCACAGCACATAACTTCCTCTTACCTTCGGTAATCGAAAGTTGTGTACTGTGCTTGTCACACCAGATTTTTTTGTCGACATATATATAGTTCCCGACAGTACGGTACATTCGATGTAAAATTTATAAGTGTGGGAAAATATTAATATTTTGTTACCATGGCAACCATTTCTCCTATCTTTTCTATGGAGTACAAGAGTAAAGTGGTATTCAGAAGATTTCAATGACAAAATGAGAATATACATTTTATTGAAGATCTAATAAATAATTGATTTTTGAATTTAAAAAAAATCGTTAGAGCGAATTTTGAGAAAATCGAAAAAAACGGAAAAAGTACATCAGTAAAGTACTAGTACTCTTTGCCTGATTTTGTTTAAAAGCTTATTTTCACGCCCTAGGTGGGTGTCTAACTTAAATATAAAATTTCCACCTTCTAACTCACATCCTTCATGCTTAAAATTGAACCCACACAGACACACAGACACATACCCACCCACCCAAAGACAGACCATGTCGCGGAAACCACTTTTTTGGACTCAGGTGACTTCAAAACGTGTATATCCTTCAAAATCTCGACATCGAATTTTTGACATGAATCCAATACTTTCTCTCTATATTTATATTACATATATATAGAGGTAAGAGAAAGTGATATAAGTTTAGTATAAACCCTAAATGGCCGAGAGTGCAAATTAAAAAAAAAAATATTTTGGAATTGTTATCCCGGAGATCAAAAATGTTTTTGTGATTTAATTTATTTAATATTGATTCTATAAATCAAGTGAACGGAAGGGCAGCAGCCAAATAATTTTTTTTTTTTTTAAACACTCACACTTTTTTCCCATTCACACTCACATTCCTATTTAAGCCAAATAATTGAAAACCTGTCAATTCCCAGAAACGTTTCGGTGCATTTATTTATAAATGCTCCATCCTCGTTTTCTTTTGTTCATTACTATTTCAGAATTAAAATTACATGTTCAATTTATGTTTGAAATATCATACTATTTATATTTCACAATAATTATTTAGCAGCTTATTATAATAATTATAACAAATTGTCAAAAGTAAGTGTATTTGCTGCACGAAAGGAAAATTATTAATACCTGCTATTGATCAGTAAATTGAGTTTTTTTTTGTTCAAAAAATGAATTAAAACTCATAAAAGAAAATCGACTATTTCACTAGTTATAGGCCTATGGGGTATGTAAAATTTTCAAACCCTTCTACGAATAATATAATGCTGTAACTTATAATGATCCAAGGGCTATTGAAATCACTTGTTGGAAAATTTCTTCAAAAGAAACTCTAACCATACGCTGCGAGTGCTTGTTTATTTTCCCAATTAAATTGGTGTTAACCCTCTCCCCCATAGACGAAGTTGCCACTTACTTGTATCAGGCAAGAGAGAGGATGTGGTTGGACAATGTCGCTGGCTGTCACTAGACAACTGACTGTCTTTTGTCTCTTATTTAATAATCTATTGGCCATCAGTGATGTCAGAGCTGTCAGTGTCAGGGATCCCCTCCGTCCTACCCACAAAGCCGACGGGCCTTCAGACGCCGCTAATCACGTTACTAGGTGAGGAGCCTGAGATAAGACTCTAATCCCACGTTTTATTCTTATATTAATTTATGCATTGATTTATATTCGTTTACAAATAGAATAAAACTATAAAATTAATTAATATATAATAGTTATAATTGGTTCAAGAGTTTAACCCTCAAGTGATATACAAAAAAATAAATTTATAATCAGTGGGAATAATAAAATGTAAGTTTCCAAATAAATTTGGTACCGGCTTTTATAAACGAAGTTAGAAAGCTTTTCCGCTTGTCTATGACGTATCATATACCCGAGGATCTTTT